>JAWPHD010022598.1:0-24605 GCA_037043455.1 Cyrtodaria siliqua | reverse complement strand
CACTCGAACACGTAATTCGATTAAAAAACTCGTTCTTCAAACTCGTTTTTTAACCGAATTACAACGTGTTCTTGTGACATATTTTTCATATCACACTGAGACTGTTGATTATTCTCTATTTAATCTGTTTCTTACAGCAATTAAAAGGCTCCTTCAGTTTTGAGAACGCACTGAGTTGCATCATAATAACATGACGTGATGTCATAATAGCATGACGTGATGTCATAATACCAGGGTGTGATGTCATAATACGAGAAAGTGATGTCATGATAGAAACAACCAAATGAAAATATGAATGAAGCATTCTGATTGGTTCAGTGATAAAAATTGGACATATGGAACCAGTTAATCTAAAGCTCATTACATTCTCAGAACACACTGAGGTTTTACTTGACATTGAGTAATGAGGTTCTTGAACCCAGAAACACAAAATTCTAATAATACAATTATTCTAAAATGATTTAATATACTGTTTTATATATATATTTCATAAATTGTCATATGATGATTTTTTAAAACTCACCTCTTACCGTATATGTAAAAGTGTACCCGACATTTCACTTACTTGTTACATGACATACCGACAGTTTATACTTATCTGTCACATCACTTAACCTAAGTTAATAAAACCGCCCGTCGCCTGCGCACATGCTCTCTTCACTGACATTAAGCGTGGAAGATTTTCTTCTCGGGAATCCGCTTTTGTCAACATTATCTTAGCCTTCCGGTGTTTCACTGGCTTTCCCAGCTTTTCCCGGTGTTTTACTGGCTTACCCAGTTTCCATTTCAACTTTTGCGGATTTCTTGTGACCCCATTTCCCAGTGCTTCACTGGCTTTCCCCAGTTTCCATGCGAGCGATTTCTCTTGCTCGGCGATCATGAAAATTATTCATTTCACATATTTGGCACTTTATACACAATACCACACATTATTCATATATTTTCACCAATAAATACATATACATGTATGTGTAAATTATCAAAATAAACATGACAATTTATGCCATTCACTCATTTGTTTCATTACGGTTTATACCATTTGTCCTATTAACCTGTACATTGTACATAAATCATGACAAATATGCATTTCACATTACCATTTATTCTTAATACTACTGAACGATGTAAGTTCATGTATATTATACATAGTCATATTCATCTATAAATAGCCCTGTGTGGTTCCCGGGGGCTGTGTTTGGTCACGGGGCAAAGAATAGGGCCACTGCAGATCCCTTTTGAGGGGTAGGCAGAGGGGTAGAATCCCCCAAATTCATGTTCATTTTATCATTTTTTGTTCATGTTCAATAAAGGTCTTCATCATGATCCCTGCATTGTTTTAGGTGCCATCTCGCTCACATCAAAAGAGCAGTGGCAGAAAAACAATAAACGTGGCTCCAGCGTAAATGGAGTTTATACGATAGAATTTGCAGCAACTCTGCAGTTCAGGGTGAGAAGGTTCTAGGCCCATTTTCCATATTTTATCTCGATGTACATGGAGGATGAGCCTGGCATGTTCATGCCTGTTAGGCGCCATATAACCTTTCATGTGTTGGTGCGCCTTAAAACCCAATTCAATTCATCTATAAATATGGTACATGCAAATTAATTTATAATTAACTCTTGATCCACACATTTACTCTAGTTTCATCATATTTATAACTCCTATTTTCCTCATCATTTCATACAGCATTACTGTCTGGTTTTGAACTTGTTCACACAATCATGTTTGTCACTTCTGGTGTTGATGTAGGGCTGGTGACTTAACTTTGAACAGAAAAGTATTTAAAATTGTCCATCCTATCTCACTTAACATATACCAGGGGCTGGCTGTGCGTAAATCCGTGTGTAGGAACAAGGTCTAGGTGGGTCCGGGGGCATGCTCCCCCATAATTTTGTTTAGAAGGAAGCCAAATCCTGCATTCTGACGGTATTTTAAGCAGCAAACAATATGTTTTTAACCCGCGATTTCAAGCTTTTTTAATCTGCGATTTCGCAACAAAACCATCGGAACAGAACAAAATAACATATATTAATATAAACACTTGCTTTCTGAAAATCTTTTGAAATTTTGCACAATCATGGTGTGTTTGGTTCCGAAATACCGCGAGCAAAAACAGTTCGACTTTTATTTCTGAAAAGACCACGAGTAAAAACTGGTATGAGCTGACCATACCCCTCAACCCCCTACCGCACTCAGTTTTAATTGCATTTTTGGCATTTTTATTTTTTTTATTTCTGCGGACAATGTGTAGGCACGTGCCTTCAGTGCGTATAGGCAGCTACGCCACTGTATACATACATGTGTATCCTTTGAAAATCTTGTTAGATGCAGTTAAATATGTTGACATGCAAATTACTATGTCAACATTAATTAAAATATTTGAACTTTTTCTGAAACCATTAATACTTGCTTAAAGCATCTTCATCTCTGTATGGTATGATGTCATTTGCATTTACCATATCATTAATTATATATCCCATTCTGTTTTAAGGACTATTGGTCAGCCATCTTTGAAAAAAAAATCCAAAATGGATGGGGTATGATTAATTGAAATTTTCATCCAAATGCATATTATAGGCATGAACACTGTCAAAACATAATATCGGAAACAATATTTATTTGGCAGAAATAATGCCCTTTATATTCGAAAAGTTTAGTGCAATTTTACTTTTAAGATGTTTTGTTTTTTATGTTAAATAAATGTGTCCATAGAATTGTCCATTTATCTAAAAATGGCTCACGAGACATCATTTCTAAATTAAATACGGCATCATCCAAATTTCAAAGTCAATCATTGTGAAAAAATACAAGCTATTCTTTCAATGGCATGTACTTTCAAAATAATCTTAATGCTATAGTATGGTGGCACTGACGGGTTTTAATTGTCAAACTATTATAAATGGCAACTATATTTTTGGATGTATTAAACACAACTGAGTGACTGTTGTGAATAGAAACATGGCAACACAAGAGTAATTTATTATTATATTCCTATAAAAACAGCACAAACTAAATAATAACATATGAATACGATCAAATTACCTGTTTATCCGAATGTTTCACCATACAGCATGTTTCAATTTACAATTCACCTGCATGCTTTTCATGTGTATCATGTGCGTGTGTTGAAGGCACATGGCGTATAAAGAAAATCTTCATTTTTTACAATGGTGTACTTCGAATTTTGGATGATGTGATAACATGGCTTACTTTATTTAGAAATGATGTCTTGTGTGCCATTTTTAGATAAGTGAACAATTCTATGGACAAATTTATTTAACATAAAAAACAAAACGTCTTAGAGTAAAATTGCACTAAACTGTTCGAATATAAAGGGCACTATTTCTGCCAAATAAATATTGTTCCTGATATGTTCACATCAAAAGTGTTGAATTACTGTCATCTATTATATCATTGACATTGTTCATGCCTATAATATGCATTTGGATGAAAATTTCAATTAACCATACACCATCCATTTATTTTGGATTTTCTTTTCAAAGATGGCTGACCAATAGCCCTTAACAACGAAGTTAGAACAATTTCAAATATATTTATTTACAGTCAGTTTGAGTACAACAGTTTTCATTACTCATCATAGTTCCCATATACATGTACATTATTACATAATGTTTACTTTTATAAATGTCAAAGTTCACCGTGTGTATTGTGTTGTTGTCATACATCTTTTGTATATATTTTATGCTGCATATTTATAACAATTTGTAGTATTATATATTTGTTACTTTCATTTTATTTTTATTTTCAAACTTGGTAAATAATGTAACAACTTTTAAGTGCAATATGTTTTTGGTAACATATGCAGTCACACATGTCAACTGTTTCTCAAATTGTAAAAACATCATTGTTAAAATACATTGTAAAATTAACCTTTTGAATATCAATCAAGTTTGTTTGTAATCTTAATACAAACATATTGAGAATTCACTTTCAAGTAGGAAATGCCAAGCCAACTTAATTGTTTGTTCCTGTATGTGTGAAAGTTACTTTCTATAACATTCTATAACATTTTTCACCTAACTACTCTCAATTGTAACATGTAATCACATTGTTTATTGTTTGTATGTTCATAATTATCAGTCTGTTGTTATAATAATAACTTAAACACCAAGCCAATGGTGTCAAAGCTTTTAACGTTAGTATATAAGATGTAAAATTTAATGTTCAAAAATATAAGATAATATAATATAAGGAATAAGGAAGGAGTTAATAATAGTTAGTAAGGAGTGCATAGTCAATGTTTGGATCTACCGAGCAGATTGGAATTATCCGTCAAGATTATTGTAACTCGTTTAAATATTTTAAATATATGTTTGGGACAACTTTACCATCAACTTGTGTAACAGTGTATACATTTTAGACTTCTTAATTAAGTGGACATTACCGCTGTTCATAGTGACTATTGATAGGATTGGTTCAGCTTGTGTGTTCTTGTTCGAACTGTGTTCCCAGTAAGGTAGTCTTGTAATACAATGCATTAACATCTTTCTGTTATATCGGCAGATTATTTTGAATAGTGTTATTGTGACATCACTACTTTTACCTTGGTTATCAATATATATTTACATATTGATATGTGTGTCACCTTTGGTGTACATTCGAACTGGTTTCCCGTAATGTAGTTTAACTACCATTACATAGGCTATCAATATAAACTGTGTTTTAAGTATTATCTGTGTGCTATTTTTAACATTAATAAATATATACATCAACATTCTACGAGACTTCTGTGTGAACAAATGTTCAATTCCTCTACAACGCCAAGCATATGTTTCACTGAGCTTCAATTCTCCAACACAACAACGACTCGTCACACGGCCCACATCGACGGCATAATATATACATTATTAATTTATTATGTATAATTGTATATACGGTACCTGTAATATCTGTATGAGAGGGTATGCAAGTACCATTATGTAGTAAGTCTTATGCAGGGGATATCTATCCTATCATTCCATTTCAAGGCAGCAAATACTCCGTTGATACAACTGTTGTATCAGACTTATTAGAGTAGATCTACATTAAAAATATTGCCCAACATTCATTCATAATTACAGCTGGGAGGTACCTTTTAATTACTAGGTTTGTGGGTATTCATTACTGATTAACACTATTAAATCAACACAGTAGTTCAGTCCGATCTTGAACATTCACCAAGTATGCCTCTCCCTACACCCTGAGAGATCTTGAGATCTCTAAAAAAGAATTGGAACTCAAGAAAACAATAGCGCTCCAACTCTGAGCAACATTATTATTAAGACCCCTATTACTTTTAATATATCTGCAGTTCTAGCTATTAAAATATATCGGTCATTATTTATCTACTGCTGAAAAATGTCTTCTATACTTAATTTATCAGCGTAATAATCGTCGGTATAATAATTATCAGCATAATAATATTGTTTTCTCCAGTAGTTTTTCCACAATCATTTATATAATCTACCCATTCAGGGCTTTCCCCAGGATTTTTTTAAGGAGTGGTGGCATTTTTTGCGTACAAAGGGGGATGGGTGTGGGAAAGGGGGTGGTACCCCCTTCCCGCGTCAATTTTTTTTTTAAATGCCAGTTGATTAGAAGAGATTTGGCGTATATCTGGTATCAGAAGGAATGAATGAAATAATAAAAAAACATCATATTTTATTATATATTTATTTCAAAATCTTTTAATAAAAAATGCTAGAAAATCACTTTCTGACAGAATAAAAGACATCTCATAGCACATATAATCACTAAACAGTTTCTTTAACTTATTTAGCACATACAACGAAACACTTTCTTATACTGTATTACATAACACTGTTTGCTGTTTGCTATATAGGCTAATATTCTAATATTCTAATATCAAATGCAATTGGTGGCAACCTTAATTATTTAATAAAAAAATATTTATATAATTACAAAATCTTCACTGAACTTCAATAAGCAAACTGACGATTTCTCTTTAAAGTTCCCGAAAATATCAATTAATTAGCGTAATTATCAAGATAAAAAATCAGTTAAATATGCAACCTTAATTATTTGATTGAGTTATTATTAAATAATTACAAAATATCTACCTCATTCATGATACTTACCAACAAAGCTGACGATTTAAACGTTGATTAGTGTTTACAAATTCATCTAATACACGATAAACGTTCAATTAAATTATCCATTAAAACCCGTCATTTATCCCCATGCGTTACAAATACCAATCAACGATACTGCTCACCTTTAATCATGACCAAATTGGGCAATAAACCAAATTTAATTAGCGGCACTCACTCCCCCAATCATCTGTTGTTTACATAACACTTAGCATATAACCTGCCAGGCATAACACAGTAACACAAGCCCTGTGTATTGAGTACCACGTGACCGCCTTTACTGCATCAACACGCGTCATAGCTTCAGGCAGTTTACACACAGTCAGGTAATCGGTCAGCTGTTCAATATGGCCTAAGGGAAAATTGTATATTGATAGGATTAAGGGATCGCGGCAACGAATTTAAAGCATCGCGGCTACATTAAGGCGTGGCGGTAAGTCACTTTCTGAGTTGAAGGCATCGCGGCACCGCCACGCCTTAAATGGCTGGGGAAAGCCCTGCCATTATTTTGACTTTTTAATAACCTATCATCTCTACTGAATTGCTGTTATTCTGATTATACCATTATCGCCCAAACAATTTTGTTTTTAGACCTGACTAAAAGACGAAGATTTCTCTTGATAATTCCCTGATATTTTGATAAAGAAAACATCAACACAGACTGACTCGGACTAATTAAATTAGTGCCACACCTTCACTTATGTGTAGGACTCAATCTTTACCATTGACGGTCAATCAAGTTTACTATAAAATGTTAAAGCCATTAATATAGTACGTATATGTTTTAAACTTTGCATATATTATGCGCATGTATGTAACTTGATTTCATGTACGACTGTTTATTCGTACCTTTAGCCTAATTAATGAAGCTTCAGAGCAGCTGACTGTCCTATACAGACATATTTTAAAATCATAAATGATATGTCCGAGTGAAATTTATGCCACGATCTATACTATTAGTCTTCATGACTGAACACTCAAAAAATTATCATGTTTACCTTAGTATGTATAAGAACATATAAAACTATGGGTTTGTTCACCGTGGGTTGCTTGACGACTCATCAGTCTGGTTTCCTGAACAGATTTTGCGTTGTTTGGCAACTCGTGTATCATGTTTCTTATTCCGTATCCATCTTCATTAATTCATCAACTTATGAACAAGTTCATTGTATGTTTCTCTGCAGTTGTCTTTATACTGCTCACGTTCGGAACAAAGCCTCACCGTTCGTTCCGATTTACGATTTCTACTTTCGGTTTCGTTGTTTACAAAATATTAGCGATACAAATATATATCTATCATTTTCCTACTGTTGATTTTGCTATTAATTGTACTTATCTTCCTGATTTTCTGTCGTTTGTTATATATTATGAACTACAAAGTTGATAATCAAAACTAAACCTTTAAATTAAACGTTAACACTGAATCGGGACTCAGCAAGTAACTTACCTCATTCCTAAGTGTCCGGATGTCCCGAAATATACTACTCAAAATTTGCTAAGGATCACTTTTTTGCTGTCTAAATTTCTTGCTGAAATAAATGTCATTAGTTCTATTTTACATGAAATTATTTAGGGCAGTGTATGGTCATGTCATCTCATGACTTGATTCAGATTGTGGAATTGTTGAAGTATCAATGAAATTAATATCGTTATTGTGAATTAATTTCTAATAAAATGATATGTAAGAATAAAAGTGATCCTTAGCAAATTTTGAATAGTATAGCAAGCCGATGCATTCGCATTCATTTCCCGAATTCTCAAAAAATAAGCCTAGACGAGAACATGCAGGCGTGTAGCTGGGTCCAAATTTGAGTAAAGCACCTCTGCTAGTGGGGTCCGGGCATGCTCCCCCGGGAATTTTGTTTTTTGCCAGATGAGCATAGGTGAGTTTTGGCGTATATTTCATAGCAATTTTAAGCTTATTTTGACTGCTATTTTAATACACATTGAAATCAGAAGACAAAATTAAATCAGGTACGGCATATGGAACTTTAATACAACTGCATCCCCTCCATTTTTATTGCGTTTTTCACATTTTTTCTATTATTTTTTCGGACATTGACAAATAATTGTATGCACGCGTATGCACGTGCATAGGTGCGTAAGCCCAGCTATGCGCCTGACATGTCCTTGATGATTAATCAGTTGTTTCCGCGCTTTTAATGATTTGTCTGCATAATACCATTTCGGCCATTTAGATACAGTAGCGATAAAATACCATTTCCGTAAACAGGGAGCAAGCTTCTCAGGGGTTTCTCCCTGTTCTCGAGCTCTATAGTACATTTCAAACTATTTATAGATTTCCGCGTCATTTGATTTCCAACTTTCAAAAGTTCCTGCATCGATTTAGGCCATTTTGCCCATGCATTGAACTTTTACCTTATGCATAGTTCCATTTCGGAACAGCCATTTCGGCAATGCATTCAACTTTTACGGTATGCATTGATCGGCCATTTCGGCCATGCATTCAACTGGCTCGTATTCAACCATTTCGGTCTCGTAAATGCTGGAGGATTCCCTCTATAAAACATCCTGGAATTGAGTGTCAATTATTCAGAATTCGTGTAACTGAATCTGTAAATATTTCTGATATTTTCATGTTTGTAACTTAACAATTTCTTCCTTTATTTTAACAATTATTGCTCCGTAGAAAATACCTTTTCCAAGCACTTTTTTGTAATGACCTTGACCTTCACGCTTCGTTCTCTCATGGAAATCCAAGTTATCACTTTGGTTTGATAAAATTGTTGAACAGTAAATAATAAATCATGCGAGGGCTTGGTGGAAAACTCTTGTATCTTGTACTTTATTTATATGTAGTTACAATAGTTTATATGTAGTTACAATAGTTTATATGTAGTTACAATAGTTTATATGTAGTTACAAAAGTTTATATGTAGTTACAATAGTTTATATGTAGTTACAATAGTTTATATAAACTATGTAGTTACAATAGTTTATATGTAGTTACAACAGTATTACACCAAGCCCTCAAATTATTATTATATAAGGAAGTTTTATATTTTATTCCAAATACAAATGTTTATGTTACAGTCAGACGAAATAATATGCACTGTATGATGGGATAAAACAAGTCTACACCCTGAAGAAACAACATGCCATCGGGTAAGAACTATTTGTTTTGTTTTATTGTTGAATAGTTATTTTGTTATTTACAGTTAAAATAGTTATTTTATTGTTTAATAATTGAACCTATTGCAGCATCTACATTATAAGTGTGTTTTTATCTGTTAAATGCAGAATAAGCTTATTAAAACTTAAAATGAAACAGTAAACATGATGTTTCCAGAAGTCTTATAACTTAGGGAACTATGCAATTCAATCATTAATATATACTGAATCCAAAAAGAAAATGTTCACTCAAATTCGCATAATCACAACCTAGTGATGTAAGAAGTAAGTCTTCTTGTAGTATGGTCGCTGACATTTCCTTCGTGTTTGCACAGTTGTTAATCATTTAATTGAAAATAACACCTGTCAGAATGAAAGTTATCAGAAGTTAGAGTATGGCAGACAGATGAAATGGACATGCTACAAAACAAATCGAGAATGGTCTCATCTCTTTGGTTGATTTTAACACCTTGATAGGCTATGTCCATCTCGATGTTTAAATCAACCAACTCGATGAGACCATACTCTATATAATTATTACTTAATTCTCTGATAAGCATCATTACTAATATTACAAACCTTATATGTCATAAATGTGTGCAAACATCATAAAAAACCTTGGTTCTTTTTTCTTTAATTGGGAGCTTAGGGGCCCTTGTTGGATCAGTTTTACATAGAGTTATAGGGAAGAACTTCAAACATCTTCTTCTATGAAACTGCAAGAGATAAAGGTTAATATTTTTTATTTATTATCACTTATGGATCCTCTACCAAGTTTGTTCAAATGGTGACCCTGGACTCAAATTTGACCCCGCCCCAGTGGTCACAGTTTTACCTAGACTTATATAGGGAAAAACTTCAAAAATCTTCTTCCCTGAAACCATAAGAGCCAAAGGTTTAAATATTTTTTAATTGCACTCAGCTTTTGGTCCTCCATCAAGTTGTTTGAGTGGTGACCCTGGGGTCAAATTTGGCCCCTCCCCAGGGGTCACATGTTTTACATAGAGTTACATAGGGGAAAACTTTTAAAAAAATCATACCATCAGCTTATGATCCTCTAAATGACAAATTTGGCTCTATCCCCGTGGCCTATACAGACAAATAGGGACAAACTTAAAAAAAAATTCTCTGAAATTACAATAGCCAACGGTTTAATATTTTGTATTTACACTCAGCTTATGGTCCTCTACCAACTTTGTTCAAATGGTGACCCTGTGGTCAAATTTGGCCCCGCCCCTGGGTCACATGTGAAACTTGGTTTGAGTGTTTATATTAACGAAAGTTTGATTTGTTTTAAAGCCAGCCAAACTTGAGCCAAATAAATACCTCCCCCGTATCTCAGTTTATATAAAACTAGTTTGATATTGCCATAGCTGACACACAATCCTTCTATCTCCCCACCCCCAACCCCACCCCACCATGGACACCATGTAGAGCGATACAGACCCTTTTGGGCCTCTTGTTTTTTTTCCTTCAAATATTATACCTCTAAAATGCTTATGGGAAGTTATTTTTTAAACTAAACCTCTAAACTAGGCTACTGTGTATTATTTACACAGACTACTGTATATTATTGACACAGACTACTGTATATTATTTAAACATACTACTGTATATTATTGACACAGACTACTGTATATTATTGACACAGACTACTGTATATTATTGACACAGACTACTGTATATTATTGACACAGACTACTGTATATTATTGACACAGACTAGTGTATATTATTTACACAGACTACTGTATATTATTTAAACGGACTACTGTATATTATTGACACAGACTACTGTATATTATTGACACAGACTACTGTATAGTATTGACACAGACTACTGTATATTATTGACACAAACTACTGTATATTATTTACACAGACTACTGTATATTATTGACACAGACTACTGTATAGTATTGACACAGACTACTGTATATTATTGACACAGACTACTGTATATTATTGACACAGACTACTGTATATTATTGACACAGACTACTTGACACAGACTACTGTATATTATTGACACAGACTACTGTATATTATTGACCCAGTCTACCATATATTATTTACACAGACTAGTGTATATTATTGACACAGGCTTTATCTTGTCGGGAGTCTATCAACCGAGCACGTTAAAGAACCATAGGAATCTATTCGATAATAAGAGTAGGGCAGGTTCCCGGATTCCTATGTATCCTTCCCCTCTCTCTGGGGCGGCTCTAAATAACCTGTACTGTGTTGATGAGCCGTTAAACAACATTCAATTCAATTCAATTATCTTGTCGGGTGGGAAACGTCATCCCTAATCTCCTTCTGAAGTTGCTGTTCCTATATAACCAATGTGTTTATCAGGACATAAATGCCATTTCATTTAATTTTTCATCAGTTTAATTTTGGCAAAGTTGTAACCCTTTTCATAAACTTTAACTTGCAATCTGACATAACTGCACAAAATATTGACCTATGGTCAAGAAACTTTATACAGTTCTTCCTCACTAATAATTCAACTCCACAAACAATAACTCCACTTTATTTTGGCAGAGTTATGCCCCTTTTCATAAATATTTAACCTTCAACCTAACCTATCCCATAACTTGGCAAAATATTGACCTATGGTCATGAAACTTTATACAGTCATCGGCGTAGCTACTATTAGGCCATATAGGCCCGGGCCTATACTTCAAGTTGAAAAATGAAAAAAATTAAAAGTCCAAACTGAAGCCAGATGGGGTGGAGAGTTTAGGGTCAACATTTGATTCTTATTTTATTTTACAGTGTAGGTAATTCAACTTTGTCAAATGTTAATTCTCAAATTTGTCAACAATATTTCTTCAAATACCACACAAGTGTTTTGTCAAATATATGCCAAAACGCACCATTACAAAGCAAAGTTTAAAAAACCGCCGGGGGAGCATACACCCGGACCCCCTGGTTTGTCTGGCCTATATATGCATTTCAGGTCAGCTATGCATCTGGCAGTTCTTCCTTATCAATTATTCAAAGCAGAGTTATGTGCCTTTTCATAAATGTAACAATTGTTTCTGCTCGACAACTCGTAAAGAAAAGAATTGCACCCTGTCTTCAGACTTTATAACATAGTTAGATTATTCTTGCTGAAATAACCAGATGGCAAGCGACTCAAGTGTTCGGTTGAACACCCTTCTAGTCAATTATTCAATGCAGAGTTGTGTCCCTTTTCACAAAAGTAATAATTGTTTCTGCTCTATAACTCGTAAAGAATTGCATCTTCTGTCTTCAGACTTTATAACATAGTTTGATTGCTCTTGCTGAAATAACCAGATGGCAGGCGACAAGTGTTCCATGGAACACCCTTCAAATCAATTACTCAATGTAGAGTTATGTCCCTTTTCATAAAACTTATTTATTTTTGCTGCATAATTTGTAAGGAATTGCACACCTGTCTTCAAACTTTATTGTTAGATTTTCCTTCCTGAAATAAGCACATGGCAGGCACCACGGAACGAATCACCCTTCTAGTCATTATATACGGGTTGTGTTACCCTGAAGTTGATCAGTTTGGTCAATCCCTTCTGTTTACAGAGTCTGATAGTGATGGCGAGGATGAGCTGGAGGCAACATTCTCGTCCATGAAACAGCCTCCCCTCATCAAACAGCTGAAGGGAATTCTGTCTGAGTATCCAGACGGTGGACAGATTATCAAGGTATGTGATTTGAGTTTGATCGTTGTCCATTACACAGTATTTATCTTAGTTAAAAAAACAGTTTAATTAAAAAAAAAGAGAAAATATCATGAAAAAAATGATAGCAGTGGCATAAAAGCATTTCAGATATTTTTACTTGATCATTACTGAAGTTCAACTTCCTGCAAAATCCAAGATGGATGCCATAGCTATTTATAAAAGACAACAGTTTGAGATTGCAAATTCTGGACATCGAAAATATCCGCCAGTGGCTTAACATCCCTGTATTTTTAAAAGTACTGATTGATTATAACAGGACTTGAAATAATGTAGAAGTAGGAATTTTGGCCTAACTGCCTGTAGTAATTGTCTAAGTACATTCAAATTAAATACAAAAATGTACACTTTTAAGAGCCTGCAAAGTTGCCATTGGTAATTTTTTTTTGTGTAAGGCAAACTGCTATAATGATAATAATGGAGTTTGTAAGACAATTCTATGCAATTAACAGGAATTAACAGAAAACATTACCCAGTAAATGTGCATGGACTATGAAGGT
This sequence comes from Cyrtodaria siliqua, assembly GCA_037043455.1. NCBI lineage: Eukaryota > Metazoa > Mollusca > Bivalvia > Adapedonta > Hiatellidae > Cyrtodaria > Cyrtodaria siliqua. The sequence goes on along the minus strand of JAWPHD010022598.1, from coordinate 11,138 downwards.
GTTTTTTAACGTTATGTGAATAACAATCAGATTTATTTAATAGAAGTCTTTTTCTAGAAGAATCTATAAAAGTAAATGTTCTAATTCAAGATAAAAACCTCATCATCAACAATATGGTGTTTGCACATCTTCAAGTTGAATTCATCATATATTTGGAATGAATTGGACAATAAGTTTACCCTGGTGCATAACATGCACAGTAAATTTCCTTGTTAATAAGGAGTCGTACTGATTCAATCATTATGTTTAGGTCCTTAGAATATATCCATATTTGTCAGTTTTAAGTCAGTCACCTAGACTCTCATATAAAGCTGTATGTTACACCTTTAATATGGGACCTTTGGCAGCTAGTTGATATCTGGTGAGGTAACCAAGTCCAGTCATGTTCTTTCTGAAGTGCGCTTATTACACCAACCGCTATCCAAAAATGACAAAAGTAAAGTTAACTAAAAATAACCAAATAATCATTAGTTCATGTGTTGGAATCCCCTGTCAAAGACAATAAACCATGAATATAGTTGTACACTTAGCACCTTAGTACAATACTTAAAGGGGTTGATGCACTATTTTCAGACACAATTTATTTAAAAGGGCTCTGAAAAACTTGAAAAAAACTGAAAGAATTATTAAAATGTCATGAAAAATAAAGGAGATGTGACCTATTGAAAATTTGCAAAGAACATAAATGGAGGCGGCCTTCTGTGAACGATGACATCATCGCGCCTTTTTACCATATATGACATATTGACAAAATGTCTTTTAAAGCAAAGAAAATCATTGCAAATTGATTAAAAATAAATATACAGATGTAAAATGTATAAATTATATTTATTTTGCCTTTACAGTGATTTTCTTTGCTTTAAAATACATTTTGTCAATATGCCATACGTGGCAAAAAGGCGTGATGATGTCATCGTTCAAAGATGGCCGCCTCCATTCATGTCTCTTAACCAAATTTTTAATAGGTCATATCTCCTTTATTGTTCATGGCATTTTGATAATTCTTTCAGTTTTTTTCAAGTTTTTTAGAGCCCTTTAAAATAAAAATTGTTTGAAAATAGTGCATCATCCCCTTTAGAGTTCTCCGGCCATGTTTTTTTTCATGAACATCTTTATGTTTATTTAAATATATATTTACAATTCACACATTGCAATATCCATGAAAAGTGAGAATACGATTTTATTTTATGACGTAGAAAACTTTGAACAGATAAATTGATCAACAGGTAAGTGTATTTATCAATTATCTGGCAATAGTTGTCCAGCTGTACAATTCAGATTTACCTCATTTCCCCAAGAAGTCACGCAGTGGTAAAAGTAGTATCTACGTCATGCAAATAATACTTATTTTTACATACGACTTAGTAGCGGTTTTCAATATATGTTTCTCTCCGGGACTATCAGGAAATGTTCATATGATGTTTAAGAGTTAAATTTGTTAATTGATAATTCTACAAAAAAGGTGGCCATTCATGTTTAAAATATCCCTCACTGTTCTTCTTGTAAGATGAAGAATAACACAAAACCAGTTCTTTGCAAACAGGAATTAATTCAAAATGCCGAGGATGCAGGTGCAAATGAAGTCCGAATCTTATACGATGGTCGAGGCATCAACAGAGAAGTGGACAAAAAGAAAATGTATAGGAAGTTCTTTCAGGTATGTTAACATAAATGTTGGTGTATAAAATAGAGGGACTACAGCAACTATTAATTATTAGGAAGTTTTGTAAATTAATTAAAAATGAGCTTGACTTAATAACAACAGCCAACTTTTACGACATATGTACACCGTTTCTTAACCTACAGACAATGATGTATATATATAAACTTACATATTTGAGACTCATGATTCATTTTACACATAATCATGGATATTTTAAGAAACCGTGAATAAAACTACACTTTATTCGGCACATACATTATTATATGACCTGAATACGTGGATAAAGTTTTGATAAACGGTTTTGTAGTGTAAATATCGGCGGGTTAGTTTTTTTAAGGGACACATGTCAGTCTTGAAGTATTGATCATTACAATATTAGCACCTTGATTTATTAATCTAGAATCATTATATCTCCCCCCACGAAGTGAAGGAGACATATTGTTTTTGCTGTGTCCGTCCGTCAGTCCGTCTCAGTCTGTCTCTGTCTGTCTGTCACAAATGTTGTCGCCACTACCCTTCCTAAACGGCTTGTTGGATTTTGACGAAACTTTGCAGGAAGCATCCGTATGATGTCTAGTTGTGTCTGTTGCGCTTTCGTATCGGTTCGCTGATTTTTGACGGAGTGATGGCCCTTTAAATTAAATTTGTCGCCGCTACTCCTCCTAAACGGCTTGTTGGATTTTGACGAAACTTTGCAGGAAGCATCTTTATGATGTCTAGTTGTGCCTGTCACGCTTTCGTTTCAGTTCGCTGATTTTTGACAGAGTTATGGCCCTTTGAATTAAATTTGTCGCCACTACTTCTACCTAAACGGCTTGTTGGAGTTTGACGAAACTTTGCAGGAAGCATCCGTATGATGACTAGTTGTGTATATTGCACTTTTGTTCTGGTTCGCTGATTTTTGACGGAGTTATGGCCCTTTGAATTATTATCTCGACTGATCAAATATCAGATCAGCAGAGCTTATGCCGTGGTGCATCGTCCGTCCATAAACTTTTTTTTATGGCGACTACTCCTCTGAAACTATTTGACAGATTTTCATGAAACTTGACAGGAATGTTGCTCTTGATGTCTAGTTGATCCTAGCAAAAATTAAGGTCGGTAGGAAATTCAAGATGGCCGTCACTGCTAAAAATATTTTTTAAAAATGCGACTTTGTGGCGATTTTTTCTCAAAAACCATAAGTGATATTGATTTGGAACCTTTACCAAAATTACTGCCATGACATGTAGTAGGTCCTAACCAAAGTTCATTTTGATTGGATGTCGAACATGGCTGCCAGTGGCTATCTTTGTTTACATAGAGTTATATAAGAAAAACTTTTGGCAACTACTCCTCTGAAATTACTTGATGTAATAACATGAAACTTGACAGGAATGTTGCTCTTGATGTCTAGTTGATCCTAAGTAGAAATCAGGTTGGACTTAAATTCAAGATGGCTGCCATGGCTAAAAATAGATTTTTATATACAATTTTGTAGCGACTATTTCTCTAAAACCATAAGTGGTATCGGTTTGGTACCTTTACCAAAATGACTTTCATAAAACTTTACAGGAATGTTGGTCTCGATGTCCAGTTAGTCCCAAGTAAAAATCAGGTTGGCCAGAAATTCAAGATGGCTGCCACAGCTTTAATACAAGTTTGAGGCAAATACTTCTCAAAAGCCATAAGTGGTATTGAATTGGAACCTTTACTTAAATGACTGGCATGACTTGTAGTTGGTCATAAATAAAACTCATTTTGATTCTATGTCAAACATGGCCGCCAGCGGCCATCTTCGTTTACATAGAGTGATATAGGAAAAACTTGTGGCGACTACTTCTTTGAAAGTGTTGGTCTTATTTCCATAAAACTTTACAGGTTCCCACGGCTGATCCGGCTATCAAAATCTATCAGTAGAGTTTCAAGGTGATTGACCTCTTGTTTACTTTGAATTTGTTGTCGCCGCTACTCCTCCTAATTGGCTTGTTGTATTTTGACGAAACTTTGCAGAAAGCTTTGGTATGCCTAGTTGTGCATTTCTTGCTTTCGTTCCGGTTCACTGATTTTTGACAGAGTTATGGCCCTTTGAATTTTTTACTTTAAATCTGTTGTTGCCGCTACTCCTCCTAAACTGCTTGTTGGATTTCGTTGAAACTTTGCAGGAAGCATTAGTATTATGTCTAGTTATGCTTATTACCCTTTTGTTCCGGTTTACTGATTTTTGACAGATTTATGGCCCTTTAACTTTATTATGGGATGACAAGTTGTCCGTCGTCCGTCCGTCCGTCGTCCATCCATCTGTTAACTTTTGCCTTGTGGACACTCTAGGACCTAAGCTCAGACAGGTTCGAAAACCAGCCGCATGTTTTGCTGATAAATGACATTAAGCCTTGTGAACACTCTAGAACCTTCATTTATTATTTGATCTTTACCAAACTTGCATATATTGTTAATACCAATGAAAGCTTAGACAAGTTTAAAAAATAGCTATATCGAAGCAGAAACGCCGGAGTTATGTGCCCTAGAAGTATGAAAAATGCGATTTTCAGCCTTGTGAACACTCTAGCGCCTTCATTTTGTTTCCGATCTTTCCCAAACTTGGCCGGATTGTTGATATCAATGAAAGCTTGGATGAGTTTGAAAATCAGCAAGATCGAACCAGTAATACCGGATTTATGGTTATGGCCCTTTTTCAATATTTGGTAACGTACACTGGAAACCCCAGGGGTCGTTGGTTCAAATCACGCTGGAGGCATATATTTTATTTTTTTTTACTTTTTTTTCTCCATAAGAAACCTTGTTTCATGGGTTCCGTTTTTTTTTCTTTTTACTTTTCTTTTCTTTTTTTTATTAATTTATTTTTGAATTTTCTTTTTTAATATTTTTTTTTCTCTCTTTTTTTTTCTTTCTTTTCTTTCTTTTTTTCTTTTTTTTTTTTAATATATAATATTTTTTTTCTTTTTAACTATTTTTAGCTCGACTGATCAGAGATCAGCAGAGCTTATGCCATGGTGCGGCGTCTGTCGTCCGTCCGTCTGTCTGTCCGTCTGTCTGTCTGTCCGTAAACTTTTATTTGTAGCGACTACTCCTCTGAAACTACAGGATGGATATTTATGAAACTTTACAGAAATGTTGCCCATAAAGTCTAGTTGATCATAGCAAAAATTCATGTTGATGTGAAATCCAAGATGGCCGCCAAAGCTAAAAATAGATTTTTAAAATACAAGTTTGTTGCGACTACTTCTTGAAAACTATAAGTGATATTGATATGGGACTTTTTCTAAAATGATCAGCATGACATGATGTTGGTCCTTGTCGAAAATCGTTTTGATTCGACGTTAAACATGGCTGCAGCGGCCATCTTTGTTTACATAGAGTTATATAGTAAAAACTTGTAGCGACTACTCCTCTGAAACTACTGGGCGGATTTTCATGACACTTTACAGGAATGTTGCTCTTGATGTCTAATTGATCCTAGCAAAAATTCAGGTCGACCAAATATTCAAGATAGCCGCCACAGCTAAAAATAGATTTTTAAAAAATAAGTTTGTAGCGGCTATTTCTTGAAAACTATAAGCGATATTGATATGGGACTTCTTCTAAAATGATCAGCATGACATGATGTTGATCCTTTTCAAACATTATTTTGATTCAACGTTAAACATGGCTGCCAGTGGCCATCTTTGTTTACATAGAGTTATATAGTAAAAACTTGTAGCGACTACTCCTCTGAAACTACTTGACGGATGTTCATGAAACTGGAATGTTGCTCTTGATGTCTAGTTGATCCTAGAAAAAATTCAGGCTGACCGGAAATTCAAAATGGCCGCCACGGCTAAAAATAGATTTAAAATAAATAAATTTGTAGCAACTACTACTTTTTCTAAAATGATCAGTATGACATGATGTTGATCCTTGTCAAAAATTATTTGACATTAAACATGGCCACCAGCGGCCATCTTTGTTTACATAGAATTATATAATGAAAACTTCCTATGAAACTACTTGATGGATTTTCATGAAACTTCACAGGAATGTTGACCTAGCTATCAAAAATCTATCAGTAGAGCTTCAAGGTCATTGACCTCTTTTTTTCTTTTTTCTTTTTTAAATTATTTTCTTTTTTTTCTCTCTCAAAAGAAACCTGGGTTCTTCTTTCTTTAATTGGGAGCTTAGGGGCCCTTGTTGGATCAGTTTTACATAGAGTTATAATGAAGAACTTCAAAAATCTACTTCTATGAAACTACAAGAGATAAAGGTTAATCTTTTTTATTTATGATCAGCTTATGAATCCTCTACCAAGTTTGTTCAAATGGTGACCCTGGGCTCAAATTTGGCCCCGCCCCAGTGGTCACAGTTTTACCTAGACTCATGTAGGGAAAAATTCAAAAATCTTCTTCTCTGAAATTACAGGAGCTAAAGGTTTAATATTTTGTATTTATTATCAGCTTATGTTCCTCTAAACAAATTGTTCAAATGGTGATCCTGTGGTCTAATTTGGCCCCGCCCCAGAGGTCACAGTTTTATATAGACTTATATATAGGGAAAAACTTTAAGAATCTTCTCTAAAAACTACAAGAGCCAAATGTTTAATATTTTTTATTTACCCTCAGCTTATGGTCCTCTATCAAGTTGTTTGAATGGTGACCCTGGGGTCAAATTTGGCCCCTCAACAAGGATCACATGTTTTACATAGAGTTACATAGGGAAAAACTTTAAAAAATCTTCTTCTCTGAAACTACAAGAGCCAGAGGTTTAATATGTTGTATTGTATTTACCATCAGCTTAGGCCCTCTTGGGCCTCTTGTTTATACATTAAATTTGTTTTCGCCACTACTTTTCCTAAACGGCTTGTTGCATTTTGACGAACCTTTGCAGTGTGGGGAGACATCAGTTTTTTTTCTAAAACAACCTCTAGTTTTCACTTTAAGTGCTTGAATATAATTTAATAAAAGGGAATTATATTGATTTTGAACAAGTTTTCAATTTTCTTTGTTATTCTGTCATAGGTTTAAGAATATTATTTGAGCAATATGGTCACAACAATTACGTAGTTGAAAGCAAAAACAATTTGCTTCCAACTATTCCAATAAGTATTAATTAATAATTTGAAAATAATGAATTAATATAGAAAATAATAAATTAGTATAGAAAATAATGAATTAGTATAGAAAATAATGAATTAGTATAGAAAATATTGAATTAGTATAGAAAATAATGAATTAATATAGAAAATAATGAATTAATATAGAAAATATTGAATTAGTATAGAAAATAATGAATTAATATAGAAAATAATGAATTAATATAGAAAATAATGAATTAGTATAGAAAATAATGAATTAGTATAGAAAATAATGAATTAATATAAAAAATAATGAATTAATATAGGAAATAATGAATTAGTATAGAAAATAATGAATTAGTATAGAAAATATTGAATTAGTATAGAAAAACTAACAGGATGCCTCGACAACAAAATCAAGATTGCCGTGTATCCCTTTATGAAATGGTTTTCCAAGATTGAAAGAAAATGGCAAATTAACCTACTGATTTTAACACTTAAATACAGAATAAATAAAAAATCTTCAGAAAATCACTTGACATTTTGAATGATGTCAACTGATGACGACGTATTTCATTGATCATTTCGCGCCAAATAGTCATATGCACAATTTGAAAAATATTTTGTTTATTTGTATGGTGTTTTACGTCCTTTTTAACACATGTAAGGTTATATACAATATAATATTTTTATTTATTTTTCTGGTGGAGGCAGACCCTCCACTTTTTCTGAAAACGAAATACAATAGATATGAATTCCTTTCAAAGCTGAAATAACACACTTACATAGAACACTAATAATCAAGCCATTTATATCTATCTAATAATCAAGCCATTTATATCTATCTAAAGCGATATGGAAATATACAATAATAATCAAGCCATTTATATCTATCTAAAGCCATATGAAAATATGCAATGATAATCAGGCCATTTATATCTATCTAAAGCGATATTGAAATATACAAAAATAATTAAGCCATTTATATCTATCTAAAGCCATATGGAAATATACAATAATAATCAAGCCATTTATATCTATCTAAAGCCATATGAAAATATGCAATAATAATCAGGCCATTTATATCTATCTAAAGCGATATTGAAATATACAATAATAATTAAGCCATTTATATCTATCTAAAGCCATATGGAAATCAAGCCATTTATATCTATTTAAAGCAATATGGAAATATACAATAATAATCAGGCCATTTATATCTATCTAAAGCGATATGGAAATATAAAATAATAATTAAGCCATTTATATCTACCTAAAGCAATATGGAAATATACAATAATAATCAAGCCATTTATATCTATCTAAAGCAATATGGAAATATACAATAATAATCAGGCCATTTATATCTATCTAAAGAAATATGGAAATATACAATAATAATCAGGCCATTTATATCTATCTAAAGCAATATGGAAATATACAATAATAATCAGGCCATTTATATCTACCTAAAGCAAAATGGAAATATACAATAATAATCAGGCCATTTATATCTATCTAAAGAAATATGGAAATATACAATATTAATCAGGCCATTTATATCTATCTAAAGAAATATGGAAATATACAATAATAATCAGGCCATTTATATCTATCTAAAGCAATATGGAAATATACAATACTAATTAAGCCATTTATATCTATCTAAAGCCATATGGAAATCAAGCCATTTATATCTATTTAAAGCAATATGGAAATATACAATAATAATCAGGCCATTTATATCTATATAAAGAAATATGGAAATATACAATAATAATCAGGCCATTTATATCTATCTAAAGAAATATGGAAATATACAATAATAATCAGGCCATTTATATCTATCTAAAGAAATATGGAAATATACAATACTAATCAAGCCATTTATATCTATCTAAAGCCATATGAAAATATGCAATAATAATCAGGCCATTTATATCTATCTAAAGCGATATGGAAATATACAATAATAATTAAGCCATTTATATCTATCTAAAGCCATATGGAAATCAAGCCATTTATATCCTATTTAAAGCAATATGGAAATATACAATAATAATGAGGCCATTTATATCTATCTAAAGAAATATGGAAATATACAATAATAATCAGGCCATTTATATCTATCTAAAGAAATATGGAAATATACAATAATAATCAGGCCATTTATATCTATCTAAAGAAATATGAAAATATACAATAATAATCAGGCCATTTATATCTATCTAAAGAAATATGGAAATATACAATAATAATTAAGCCATTTATATCTATCTAAAGCGATATGGAAATATACAATAATAATTAAGCCATTTATATCTATCTAAAGCCTTATGGAAATATACAATAATAATCAGGCCATTTATATTTATCTAAAGCGATATGGAAATATACAATAATAATTAAGCCATTTATATCTACCTAAAGTAATATGGAAATATACAATAATAATCAAGCCATTTATATCTATCTAAAGCAATATGGAAATATACAATAATAATTAAGCCATTTATATCTATCTAAAGCCATATGGAAATATACAATAATAATTAAGCCATTTATATCTATCTAAAGCCATATGGAAATATACAATAATAATCAAGCCATTTATATCTATCTAAAGAAATATGAAAATATACAATAATAATCAAGCCATTTATATCTATCTAAAGCAATATGGAAATATACAATAATAATCAGGCCATTTATATCTATCTAAAGAAATATGGAAATATACAATAATAATCGGGCGATTTATATCTATCTAAAGAAATATGGAAATATACAATAATAATCAGGCCATTTATATCTATCTAAAGCGATATGGAAATATACAATAATAATCATGCCATTTATATCTATCTAAAGAAATATGGAAATATACAATAATAATCAAGCCATTTATATCTATCTAAAGAAATATGGAAATATACAATAATAATCAAGCCATTTATATCTGTCTAAAGAATATACAATAATAATCAAGCATTTATATCTACCTAAAGCAATATGGAATATACAGTAATAATCAAGCATTATATCTACCTAAAACCATATGGAAATATACAATAATAATCAAGCCATTTATATCTACCTAAAGCAATATGGAAATATACTATAATAATCAGGCCATTTATATCTGTCTAAAGCAATATGGAATATACAATAATAATCAAGCCATTTATATCTGTCTAAAGCATATGGAAATATACAATAATAATCAAGCCATTTATATCTGTCTGAAGCAATATGGAATATGCAATAATAATCAAGCCATTTATATCAATCTAAAGCAATATGGAAATATACAATAATAATCAAGCCATTTATATCTATCTAAAGCAATATGGAAATATACAATAAAAAGCATTTTGGACCATCCACACCATCCACCACCATCCACCACAATCAATGCATTACTTGGAAACTAGCAAAATAAATGCTTACATTGCAGCACAAAGGTTCTAACGAGCATGAAAACATACGTATAATTGCCATCAAAATGGCTGCTGAGTCCAGCCCCTGAGCAACTGTGTTCTCATGCATGTTTTATTCAGGGTCCAGCACTGTGCGTATACAATGACGCAACGTTTACCGAAACTGACTGGGAGGGTATCCAGATGATTTACAGCAGTGTCAAGGAGGATGACCCACTCAAGGTCGGACGATTTGGACTGGGATTCAAGTCTGTCTTTCACATTACAGGTGAGAACAAATACCAGAGACAAAGAAACCAGTCTCTCTGATGACAGATTTACAATGATTTTTGACATTTATTTGGCATACACTAACAAAGCTCCATTTGTCAGCATTTTGTTGTAAATGACTTCTTATCAGAAACGGCTTGGTCAGTTGTTCAACTTCCATCAATAATCTTTAGATCAGTGGCTTTCAATTTTATTAAAAGGTCAATACAACATCGAGGCTGGCCACCATTGCTACAAGTAATCAAATTCAACTTTCAAAAAAGCTACTGATGCAGGCACATTGTTAGTTTAGTTATTGGGTTTTGTTACTGACCCCCCAACAGCGATGTGTGGGATCAGTCCAGATTTCGTAAGTGATTTAAACTAGAAATCTGTAATTGTCGGTCATATTGTTTTGGTACTGCCCTCTATGAAACTTACAATCCGCTATAGAAAAATAGATGCCTAGAATTTTGTTTGAGGTGCAGTAACGGTTATTAATCATTCAAGCACCTTCACTTTCCAAGGCGGTAGCCTATTGTCAACCCTTTTGTGTTTGTGATGTCTTATTTGGCCTTTTATTCATCTTTAAATTTGTGTTCTTTGTTTCTCTGGGCGTTTGTGGTTGATGTCATCCTTGAATGCTGCTTTTCCTGTTCGATTTTTATATCTATATTTCAGTTGATCTTTCTTTGTCAGAGTCTTTTTATTAATGAAAGCTCGGACAAGTTCAAAAACC
>JAWPHD010022597.1:0-24605 GCA_037043455.1 Cyrtodaria siliqua | reverse complement strand
ATCGCATTGGAACGGTCAGTGGCCACTGGGGGTTTAAACCAGGTTCCAAGGTGCAACAAACCTCACAATTACCACGCCGTCATCCGAATAAAATGGGACAGTGTAAATAAGTGTAAGATATCCCCGTCAGGTCATATTCTCTAACAAACAAGGAGCATTAATACGCAATATAAATAATTGATCATGTGTATATGAATATAAATGACAAAAGCATAGAAAGCCACAAATAAAGTACCCAATGACTTGTCAGAAGCTACAGCAATTTGTCTTTAGAGAACAAACCGTTAAAGGTACGCAATACAATATTTATGATAAACATCAAACGCTACCGCCTTTGAGGACTTAGGTAGACGTCATCATAGGGTTCACAATTTGTCTGATCATCGCACAATCAAACAAGAAAGCATAGTGGCGAACTGTAAATGGGTGGTGTAAACGTGCAGTGCGTTACACAATGATAGAGTCATAACCTCTTTTGTTACACTTTTTAGCAAGTTTAATAAAGGATGTATGAAAGCGCTTATGACCAGGGATCTCACAAAGTTTGTCAATCCCATCACCATAGACGTCAGGTTGTGATAGAGAGAGAAATCTGAACGATTTTGTTTAACACTTCTTTTAATAACTTTAAGATAGACTGCGCATGTCATCTCTACACTTTTTCTGAAGCTCTCTTGAAAACTCCGAAAAATAAATACTACAGGACTTTTCTTGACACACAGTCAACTTGGTTTGTGGTTTAAGTGTCTGATTAAGCATTTCCACTGAAATTATGTTTTCTTTTTAGCTTTTACTGAAGCCCTATTTATTTCACTCAAAAGTTGCAAATAAGCGACAACATAGCGTCCATATTGGTCTACAGTTTATTTACTGATGTCGTCACTTAGCCGCCATCCTTCAAGTTAAGTAAAACTGTGAATTTACAGTTTAGTGTTGTTTTCAACTATCACATCTACTCTGAACCGACGTAGATGTAGTGCTGGGTGTGGGAATGGCTACCGAGAAATCGATCCGTTTGCACTCGTGTCACCCATGGTCGGCTCCAGATACAGACAAATGGTAAATAAACTCACTCAGTGGTTCATATCACCGCAAAGCAGACACACAAAGACGAGTCCTGCATACCTAAGTTTATTGTTGGTTACTCTCTCGCATGATATTGAAATGAACCCCGGACCTAGGCCACCGAACTACCCATGTAATGTCGGGGATGGTATTCAATATGACGGTTGTGATAGTTGGTATCACAGAGTATGCTCAAGTATGGAAAAAAATACATACATTATACATGTGAACCATGACAGCTATTCACGGCTGTGGTTGACATGCGAGCTACCAAATTTTAGTACAAGTTATTTAGATTCATCCACCTTTTCCTCTCTCAGCAGTACAGTGATGATCTGGACCCAGTCCTGACATCTACTCCAAATAAGTCTGAGAAATGTACCTCAGTAAAAAAAAAAACACTCTCGCAAAATAAAAGAACTAAATGTTAATTTCAGATCTGTAGTCAACAAAATAGGTGAGTTTAAAACTCTAGTAAACATAGAGAAGCCTGACATTCTCGTTGGCACTGAACTAAGTATGAAAGGCAAGGCTACTGTGCTATAGAAAAAAGTATGAAAGGAGAAATTTGGAAATCGCCGAACACGATAAGTACAAAACATTTGCAGTCTCGGTTTGATTGAGACTGTTCATGAACGGTAGTGAAGAGTACTTGCTACCGTTCACGTTCTCTAGCCCCGGGTTGAGCATAACTCAATATTTAAAATGTCTATAGCACAAAAATTAGTCACCCGAAGATGGTATGCATATGAAGGTGAACATGGAACCTCAAATGACGTATTTTCACACCATTCCATGGCCAGCGACGTATGGTCCCAGTTTCTAACAAAACGCTTTGCCCTGAACGAGAAAACAATGGGCGAAATAAACCACATGGAATTTAGTTGGGAACAGAGGTTATGAAGCCTTCGTATCACAGGTAACAGTCAACATACTAAATTAAAAAGCAGGCAACATATCCTAAGTGTGATTAAACACTACTCAGAACCCTTAAAGGCTGGAGTAGTGGAAACACCTACTAGTATTCGAAATTCAAGTAGGGAAAGAAATGTATTTAAGAATGTAACACCGATATCTGTAAATATCGGGCTCATCGATCTCCAAAGATTGGAATGAATAACAAATCTGAATGCAATCACGGGGAATCGTTTTACCGCCGCCACACTGCACAGGCAATGCTACTATGATATAGATAAAGTATGAAAGGTGAAATTTGGAAATCGCTCAGAAACATGGATAACACCTGATATTAAAAGTAGTGAGTTTCTACCCTACACAGAGGACAGGTCTCGTGGAGCTAAAAGAAGGGAGGTGTCTTCATACTGGTAAGTATTCGCCTTATTTGCTCTCTGTTATTAAGTAGTCTGCCGGGAACAAGATGCACAAGAGGGCCTGTATCACTCTACTGGCTTGAACAGTCTAAGGCTTACTTGAAAACATTTTTTTTTAAAAATCAAGGGCTATAACTCTGATGCACCTGGTTTTGAACTTGTCCAAGCTTAATTAATATAAATATATTGACTAAATTTAGTAAAGATCGAATGAAAGATATGTTCACGAGGCAAATATAGGACATTGTCATTAAAACAAGGGCAATAACTATCGTAGTCTCTATCATCCAGACACACTCAAGCTGACTGCGAGCGCTAGCGAGCGTCTGGGGTCACTGTTCTTTAAAAATGTTGACCGATAGACGGCGCCAACCGTCAAAACTGACTGCGACGTGACGTCATTTTGATTGCAACATCAAAGTGCACGTTGAATTAAGCGCAACATTAGTTCCAATGGGATGTGTGTACGTCCTTATTAAATATACAATAAACTTCGTTTTATTGTAGTTTCTCTAAAAACATAATATAATCTTACAAAATGATGTTTAAAATTTAATTTTTAGCATTAATCGTGATCCGCTGACTATGTTTGGAGTAATTTATTGCACAACATTGCGGGTAATGTCACGTATTTTTTGACGCCGTCGTGACGTAGGGGGTGATTCCCACGGATTTCCATAACAAACTGAAGTTGACCAATCAGACTCCGGTGATTTTTTTTTTGTCCACACCTCGTTTTGATGTCAACATTTTTAAAGAAGCTTTACTCCAGACCAACGTTTGGGCTTCTTTGAGAGAAGTCTCGCGAGAGGTCTGGATGATCGAGACTATAACTATCGTGTTTATTATACGCTATATGTAGTTTTCACTACGGTACACGCTTTCGTTAATATAAAGTATGTGACCAAGTTCAGTAAGGATCGGAAGCAAAATGAAGGGGCTAGTGCTCACAATGCAAACTATAGGATATTCCTTAAATGAAGGGCAATAACTTTGCGTTTATTATCCGATATGGGTGGTTTTCAAACTTGATCAAGTTTCCATTAATATAAAGACTCTGACCAAGTTTGGTAAACATCGGATGCAAAATGAAGGGACTACTAGTGTTCAGAAAGCAAAATACAGGATTTCCCATTAAATCAAGGACAATACCCTGGCGTTCAAATCCAGTATGGATGATTTTCGAACTTGTCTGACCGTTCATTAATATAAAGACTCTGCCCAAGTTTGGTAAATATCGGATGCACAATGAAGGTTTGTGTTCACAAGGCAAACTATTGGATTGTTTATTAAATCAAGGGCAATAACTGGTATATCGAACTTGTCCGAGCTCTCATGGATATGAAGGCACTGACCAAGTTTGGTAAAGATCAAATATATAATGAAGGAGCTAGAGTGTTAACAACAAAAAGTCAAAGGCCAAATGACGGACAATCTGAACGGCTTTAAATATGTTACAATGGTAGGAAGTCACAAGTGTTATAGGACCTACTATGCATATTAAACTAGAAGCCAGTTACTTGTGGGCAAGTTTCCCCCCACCCACTCTCTCCCAAAAAAATATTGCTTCCAATATTCAAGGAAGGAGAAAATAAGGGAAATAATAAACCTATTAAAGACTTCCCCCTCACCAAAAAAATTTTTTGCCTCCAATAGATAATGAAGGAGAAAATAAGGGAAATAATAAACCTATTAAAGACTTTAATTGATGAAATTGTCAACAGACATATAAGACCGGTGAGAATGTTAGAGCAACTATTAAGTAACAATTAAGTAACAAAGCAATTTCTATGTACATTTTGTAGACAGACATTCTATAATCAGGGGTCAGTGGCGTAAGCTAGAAAACGCCATCTGCTGCAGGGACAAATAACTTAACAAGAGGCACTACCCGTTGATTCAACTTCTCTATGTCTGTCCCACACATTGAAAAGAAACTTTACTGTAGTATTTACTAACAAATAAAGATACACATTTATAGGTGGAAAAAAGAACTGAAATTGACTATAAGTAAATACACGGGTAAAAGTGGCCATAATTTTGATAAAAAACAAACAACAACAAACAGAATAGAACCTAGCTGGACGAAATAGGTTAACATGCTGCAGCCATGTGCAGTTTCATGATTTAGTCGATTTTAAAATACATGTTTACAAACAAAACATTCTTTTTGCAAGTACAGTGCCCGAATTCACCAAACATTACTGAGAAAATTAATAGGCTGAAGACTCCATAATATATTTTTGAAAATGGAAATAAAAACATTTTTTAAAATATACATGCAAATAAAAATAAACATCCTAACAAAATGCAACTCGGTTTAAACATTTGTCATTATGAATGAAAACTCAGATAATCTGGAGCTCGACACTTGTTATAAATGAATACTGATAATCTGGAGCTTGACACATGTTACGAATGAAAACTCAGATAATCTGGAGCTTGACACATGTTATGAATAAAAACTCAGATTATCTGGAGCTTGACACTTGTTATGAATGAATAGATTTTGATCAGAACCTGATCAAAAACGGGCTTTCCAAATTGGATGACGTCATGACGTCACAACGGTCAGAGATGTTGTCATTTTGGATGACTTAATATGTTAGCTTGACTCTTTCGGAAAAAAATTGTCATCACTTGATCGTCGTCTCCACTCGGTTGAAGTTTGTATGTACAAGTAAGCTTGTATCTCCGAAACTGCTCTGCATGATGGACTGTAACTTTATACATGTGTTTGGCATCAATATACAAGATCATATATGGTCATAAACAACTATTAAATATGAACTAATTTAAGATCCTCTGTTCATATAATATACATATTGCAATTACATCTTCACAATTTCAAAAAAGAACTGATTAAGATAACTCTGACACCGATGAACAATAGCTATCTTAACTTACATCATAGTTTCTTATTTTTGACTGTAGATTATTTTGTGAAAACTATCAGTTCTGCTCTGCACTATCATCATTTTCTCTCGCTGTACTACCACCTTTATTTGTCATAACGATTACCAAGCCAAGCCAAGTTTATTCAGCAAATCGGCAAATTTTGCCTTTGGCCATTTACAAAGTTTTACAGAGAAATATGGCAAAGACAAAACATATTGTAATAAACATATATAACATAATTACACATTTAACAATACATTACATGTATATTATTCTTGCGAAACAATCATATTCTCAAGGGTATTTTTTCTTATTACAAGAGCTTCTTGGATAAATTTTGAATTTTTTAACAACATTTTTCCATTTTTAGACGACATGATATATGTAAATTTATTGAGTGTAGGCCAAGCTATGCGGCCTAAGTATTTAGTACGGATATCGTTGTATTTAGTACAACACAGCAAGAAATGATATTCTGACTCTATAACATTCTGATTACAAAGTTTACATAATCTATTAGCACGATCAATACCATTATATCGCCCGGTCTCAATTTCAAGAGAATGTGAACTTAATCTTAAACAAGTAAAATGTTTTCGTAGAGAATAACTTTTAAGTTTGTCAATATAATCTTCATAGCAAAATGTGTTTTTAAATTTTACATAATAATCAAGTTTAGGCGAATTATGTATACTCATACTCCATTCTTGAACAAACTGGTCTCGCAATCGCCTTTTAAGTGAAGGTAAATAATTAGTATTGATCCTAACATCGTTTGTTAAATTCGAATAACCAAGATTGTCAATAATAGTTCTAATATGATTAGCCCAACAGCTTCCGTTTATGCTATTACATTGTTCAATATATATACTGTATACAGGTGAATTAACATCACTCATTAATTTTAACCAAAATTTTAACGATCTTTCTTTACTTATAACAGTTAATGGAAATCGCCCTAATTCACCATAGACAGCATAATTGGATGTCTGTTGGCGTACTCCCATAACATGCTTGCAAAATTTGATATGCAGTTTATCCACTTCTTTATAATTATACACGCCCCACACTTCAGCTCCATATAATATAATTGGTACAACCATTGAATCAAATAAGGACAATTAGGTTTTTACATCTAACGGTATTCTATCGAACACAGATAGCAAATTATGATATGCCCTTAGGGCTTGATCGGATAAAGTTTTAACAGCATTTGACAGGTTACCGGTATGAGTAAATGTAATGCCTAAATACGTAAAACTATCTACGATTTCAACTTTTTCGCCATTTATTAAAAACTCCACATTATGATTTGTTTTCCTTTTTTCGAAAATACATACTTTAGTTTTATTTATATTTATTTTTAATCCCCACTTATGTGAGTATTGGTAAATACTATCTATCTGAGACTGTAGGCTATCTGGGTCCGTTGTAAATAACACAATATCATCGGCAAAAAGGATCAGATACCTTGTCAGCATATTTAGGTCATTATCAGTCAATGTATCAAAATTAATATTAGCGACAATGTCATTTATAAACAAAATGAACAAAATGGGCGACAGTGGCTCTCCTTGCTTCAAGCCCAAGGTGACGTCGAAGAACTCTGACATATCCATATTCGATGAAAGTTTAACACATGATTTCACATTGTTATATATAGCCTGTATCATACGTACCATTTTGCAGCTAATACCAGATTGAAGTAATTTCACCCACAGAGCATCTCTTATAACAGTATCAAATGCTTTTTCATAAACAATAAATACACACCATAATTTAGAATTAGCCGATAATACCTTTTGTATAACAGAATGCAAAATAAATACTGCGTCAGTGGTAGAGCGCTTGTCACGAAAGCGAAATTGTGCGTCATTAAAAACATGTTCGGTTTCACACCACTTATTTACTCGGTTTCTTAAAGACACATTTTGAGCCTATTGTATTTGGGGGGGGGGGGGGGGGGGGGGGGGGGGGGGGGGGGGGGGGGGGGGGGGGGGGGGGGGGGGTTCGCTGTTAGAAATACATTTGCACAAGAAAATTGAGATTATTAGTTTTTTGTCAAAGGATGAGGCCCGTCCCATAAAGAGTGTATACGGTAATCGGTAATAATGTAGTAAAAATTATAACCGTTTTGCATTTTATGTGCACTTGTTTATATGTTAAAACAACTATGTATAGATGGATTTTTTTAAAAGACCCGTGTTAACAATTAATAGTTTTTGTATTTTTAGCACAATATACTCTATTATCAATTACTTCTCTGCCATGTTTTAGTAAATCTCAAATGCAAGAAACTCATCGGGACTTCAAAATTCAAATATCGTTGTCATCTGTCAGTGTTTTTGATCACCTGAGCCGAAGGCTCGATGTGATGTTTTGGAATCACTCTTCGTCCGTTGTCTGTCCGTCGTCCGTCGTCGTCGTTATCTTTTGCTTCTGACGACTTTTTCTCAGAAACCGTTTGTCGGAATTCAATCAAATCTTATATGAATTCATTAAACTTGATTTTATAGTTGCACCAACAGCTAAGGTCATTTGGCGACATTCCAGCTTTTTATTGGTGGAGGAAGACCCCAGGTGCAAACCCGGGCATTTTTTCGTGCACGGGCGCGCACCTGAGTAGAACCACCGACGTTCCGCAAGCAAGCTGGATAGCTTGATACTCATACTTAACAGTCCTGGCCCCATGGGGAATCGAACCCACAGCGGTGAGGGACATGTGATTTCAAGTCTGAGACCACTCGACCACGGACAACCCCAAGTTTATGTGAAGCATCATTATATGTTTGTTCGAATGGTGCACCTGAGGTCATAAATGCCCCCCGCAATGCCGCTTATCCGTTTCATTTAACAAATCTTAAAAAATCGTCTGCAAAAATACAAGATATAGAGCTGTGATATTTTGCATGTAACATCGTCTTATGGTCCTCTAACTAGTTTGTTCTAATGGTGACCCTGAGGTCAAATTTGGACCCGCCCCAGTGGTCACATATTAAACATAGACTTATATAGGGAAATACTTCAACAATATTCATCTCTGAAACTACAATAGCCAGAGGTTTAATATTTTGCATTTACCTTAAGGTTATGGTCATCTACCAAGTTTGTTCAAATCGTGACTCTGTGGTCAGATTTGAACATTTCCTGTTCTGCTTCCTTTTAGTGTATTTATATTCATTCATTCATAACCTTCCCTTATTCAAAATGAATCCGTACGGAACTCTATTATGCTCCGGATAAGATTTTTCAAAAAGGGTAGATAATTAAAAAAGTAGTGAAGCTGGAGTTATGGTTCCTATGAACTGCACTCCGTCTCAGTATCCTTATCATTCACAGGAACTTTAATCAAGCATACTTTTTTAGTTATGCTCCAGACAAAAAGCGCACAGACGCACGGACGCACATACGGACGGACGGAAAAAGCGGCCACTATATGCTCCCCCATAATAAACAATCTAGTGGTTTTTTTAGTTACAATATATCTTATATCAAAAACTAAGGTAATAGTAAATTAAAAAAAAAAAATCTGTGATGGGGCCTCAATATAATGTCTATGTGGAAAGCATGCTATCCATGACTTTTCAACGACTAAAATCAGCTGGGAAATGTGTCTTTAACGTTACAGAAAATATCTTAGCAATAACATTTACTAAAGTTATTCCTCGATAGTTAGAAGGATTACCAATATCACCTTTTTTATGAATAGGGACAATTACACCAAGCCTCGGGATAAATTCCAGAGTCATAGATAATATTAAACATTGTACACAAATACGGACTTATAAAATCGTTCGCTTCGATAAAGAAATCACCTACATTGTTATAATAATCAGCGCTTTTATTTCTATTCAATGAAGAAATCGTTTTGCGTATTTCTTCGATACTGAACTGAGCATCGAGCATTTCAATGCGTACCGTCTCATCAGGCGTCCGGCTATGATCCTCTACGTATAAGTGATCATGAGGTGTATTAGAAATTGACGTAAAATGGTTAACAAAATCGCTCATACTTATATCGTTTTGATTATTGTTTTTCTTGTTAGTGAACTTTTTAATGTATTTCCAGAATTTTCTTGGTGATTTTTTACTTAAATTCGATAAGTTACATTTCTCTTTCATATCAAAAACACATTTAGCATTGCGTTTTGTATATGCAAATTTACTCCGACGTGATAGAAATAACCTTTTATTTTCCTCGGAGACATGCTCTGCAAGATCTCGTTTACATTTAAGAAATTCCGATTTAGCTTTACGGCAATTTTCGTCGAACCACGGCGTTTTCTTGTTTTTAGTATGTGGTTTTGGTGAGTATGATTTACCAAAACATTGAAAATATATATTATACACTATGTCGGAAAGAGAATCGATACTTCTATTTATATCGCAATCACCGGATGTAAGTTTCGCCGATATATTATCGAAAACATGTTTTTTTGAGTAAAGTAGGTTTATGAAACTCTCCAACTCTGCAGGGTTCCATACTATCTTATCGACATTACGGCGATTATTTTGTCCATTTTCACTTGGGACATAATTTTACGAAAATGTAATTGGACAATGATCCGAAAATTCTGTCAAATCAAACACAAAAACATCAGATAAAGATTTAAAATTGCTAATATTAGTTATTAAATAGTCAACAGCGCTCGAAACAGCCCTGTTTCTATACAAACTATGATAAGTATACTCAACAAAAAAAGAAACTTCCGTAACTTTACTCATACATGTAGACACAATGAAAATATATTTTGTATGGTCTTATATGTTAATACCTTTGTTAAAAGGCCTGCAATGTCATGAAAACAATTTTCCTTGAATCAAACTTGTACGCACAGTTATTCCCATTGTTTTGGTTTAAACAGCATTTCCGGGTCTGTGGTTTAAACTTTGATTTAACACAGTGTTGTTCTCTTGAAATAAACAGAAGATAACCCCAGCACCAAAAAGACGGAGAAAGTAAGATGACCTGTTCATTCACTTTTGCGCCATACAGCTTTCAGGAATGAATATTTTCAGATTACCTCCCTTTATAATACAAATATAGTGATTTCGCAATTTGAATAAAACATGTTTTAGCAGCAACACACTAACTCTGGTTTTTGCTGATTATTAATATTGATCAGAATGATTGAGTGATACGTATATAATGATGAAATTTTATCTAGATTGGTGTACAAAGTGTAACAAAGTCAAGCCTATGCAAATCACAGCTTAAAATGCGGAAGTTTTTTTTTTTGTTCAGTATACATTTACCATGACAAAGGCGTCAGTTCACAATAGACCTGTACAACTAACTACGATAACGACTATGACTTCAGACTAAATTCTAAGCACGAGAAAATGTTTGGGGCTGATCTCAAAGTTGTATAACAACCTGGATTTTAGTAGGCTCAGAGGCGTTTGTGTAGAAAAAAGCCAATACAAAATCAAATTAAAAAATACATATTTTTATATTTCTGTCGATTTATATTTCTGTCAATATATATATATATATATATACGTCATATGCATCGACCTTTCAGATTATTTTTTCTTAATACAGCCTTCACTACAACCACCCAGACTCGGCTGGGGTTTTAAAGGGGCTTGCCTGAATAAATGATTACTAAAAACGTTTTGAAAGGAGGGTACACATCAGATGCAGATCCAAGATTTTGGTTTGAGTATTTGTGGGAGGGGCGGAGGCGGGGGCAGCGGAGGATCCTTCGACATAAAAGGTTTGTCTACATGAAGTTTAGTGAATTATGTTAAATTCAATGATGACTAACAGTAGAAATGGCGCGCACCCCAGGTAATCCGGCATGCATTGGTTATACTTGTGGGATTTTACAGGGGCGGGGTGCTGGGTCCGCCTTATCCTTGAATCCGCCTTAGTACATGATAAATACACTTTTATCCCCTATGTCTTACCCTAAAATTGGCGCCGTAGAAAGGATAGTTGAAGACGCTGCGTCTAAATCTGTCTCGCGTCTCGCTCCGAATCCCTCTGGGAGCTCGAAATGTCAAGTGAGAAAGTGTCAATTCTTAATGTTTTTTGTGGTGTGGAAAAATATTGATATTACCTATTTTAGACGATCTAAATATAATGAGTGAAACTAAAGCTACCCATTATTTACACAAATATTCATTGAGGGACAGCAATCCTAGGTTACGCACCAGGATACATTTAAAGAGTCAAACGGCAATTTTGCTCTTTTTTTTAAGTAACGGCATTCTGTTAGTTTTTATTAACTTTTTACACATTTGAATAGTGCAAATAAATTGCTTTACATATTCCTAACTGTTGATTATTTTGCAACAATAAATGTATTTAAACCTATGGTAATACTGAAAACTCAAATTGTACTACCTTTTGTTTCAATATCTGACTTTAAATACAGAACCCTGTGGGGTTTTGAAAAACTGAAAGATCGTGCAGCGCGTGCGCTTATCGCCTTGACAATCGAATTTATCAGTTAACCCTGACATCGAAATGGATGAGGCCACCACTATTGAAGGTTAGTTGTTTCTTTTACAATATATGTTATACAAGAGTGCTCATTTATTACAGAATTGTTTTGCATTCTTTTCGGCGTTTATGCGGTTTAAACGTCGGTAGTAAATGGCGTAATCCAAGAATCGCGTTAACTAGTGCTTTATTGTAAATTTGCCATTGATTGCCGGCGTTTAAAACCGCCGGAAGAAAAACACTCGCTTTGTGGATTTTTCCATTTTAAACCGGAAAAAAACAAATAAACAGCGAAAAAAATGCGAATCAATTCTTGTATTTACCAGTAAAGTAATAAGCAGTGAATGGTGACCACTAATGGAGATATAGCGCGGCTGAATGAAATCTCGTAAGGCTTCGAGAAGTGGAAGAAAGATCGTTTTAGTGGTAACATTTTCTGAACATCCGCCATTTTGTTTCCATCGGTGAGGTGCTCCGCTTCGTGAAATTATTAGATATTTGACTATTTTGGATAAACAAGTCATCATACTTCACAGAACTTGTTTGTTGTTATATTACTAATAGTTGATATTGACATTTTGGGTATTTTTGCTTTATTTTACAGTCAATGATTGATATCAAATGAAATCCACATACTATTGGTCGGCCGTGTTGGTTGAAGTGTTGTTAAACAGAGATATCGAGATGGCGCAAATCCGCTATACATTATTTTGTTTTAGTTAATTCCTCAAAGATAAACAGCTCGTCGTCGAGAACTAGGATTGCAGAATGTAGTGGTACACATTTTGTTATGCAAAAACACTTAATTTTGTCTAATAATTTGTCTGAAAGACTGCATAGATATCGACCAACATGGCCGATTCTAGCCAACGCCGATGAAATGCCGCCCTGTTGGACTTCACTATACATTTGTTTGTTTTAGTTAATTCCTCGAAAATAAACAGCTCGCTGTCGAGAAATATGATTAAAGAATGTAGTGTTACACTTTTTGTTATGCAAAAACCTCAATTTTGTCTAATAATTTGTCTTAAAAACTGCATAGATATCGCCCTAAACGGCCATACATGCCGATTCTAGCCAACGCCGATGAAATGCCCTCTTGTTGGACTTCGCTATACATTTGTTTTGTTTTAGTTAATTCCTCGAAAATAAACAGCTCGCTGCCAAGAAATATGATTGAAAAATGTAGTGGTACACCTTGTGTTATGCAAAAACCTTAATTGTGTCTAAAAATTTGTCTTAACAACTACATAGATATCGACCAAAACGGCCATACATGGCCGATTCTAGCCAACGCCGATCCTGTTGGAATCCGCTATACACGTTTTAATTTTAGTTAATTCCTCGAATAAAAACAACTCGCTGTCGAGAAATATAATTAAAGAATGTAGTGGTACACTTTTTGTTTATGTAAATGCTTTAATGATATTTTAGAAACTCTTAGTCAACCGATCACTGTTGGTGCTCTTTTGGTTAATAAATATCCTTTCCAGCAGTTGAACAGCGAACGACAACTTTTAATGTCTGTATCAATTAAATGCTTTCCAATGCATATTACCATAAGCGTCCCGGAGATAGTTATTTTTACTATAAGGTTTCATAACTAATATTACCTAAATATATATATATAACCATGCAAATAAACAATTAACTCAAGAGTCGCTAATGTTGGGTTATGTCAGCTTGTTTATTGCGATCAAAATATATAAAGGGTTTCTCCAATCATAATAATACGGTTCCCCGTGGCTAATTGGCTGTCTTGAGCAGGATGTTTGTTTAGATCAAAGAGGCCATAAATCACAAACACTGGCCACCCGTGGTGTGTTGACATCAAATACATACCATAATTGCGTAATATTTTTTAATTTTCAATTGTATTTATATTATGAAGAAGAAGAGAAGAAGAAATTGTATTGACTTTAACTATTACATAGATTTTCATCATATAAACATACATTTTAACAAGATTAGTACAGGTTCATTAATTTATGAATTAGTATGAAAACAAAAGAAGAAGAAAGAGATATAACATGGAAAAAAAAAATATATAGAAAATGAAGATAAATGAGATTTTGGACCGATATCGGCCTATGAGACACTAATTGATACAAGTCAATGCATGTATATTAAAAATACAGCTAAAACATAAAACATAAAGACAATTTAATTAGACTATTATAATATATATAGGAATCAAAATCCTATATCTAATACGGTACAATAGAACAATTGTATTATAGCAGGGACTCAGATACGACCATCGCATCTTACCATCGCAACTAACAAGACACTGTATGGAATGCTTATCAAGGGAAGTAACTTTTCTAGCTTATCTATGTGCAAGTGGCGCCCTCGCACAACTGTTTGGGAATGCACTGAATTAATTCACTTTACATCGTATTAATTCTGTTCAGTATCGGCCGTTTGTCTGTATGTCAAATTGATTATGCTGTCATTGAATTGAGTGCTTTGGTCTTGCATAAATACAGTTTCCTATAGATTGATTCACGTATCGGTAAATTGACTGGGTTACTTTTAAATTGGTTCGCATTCTCTTGCTTTGATTCATGTTTCCGACTGAACCGTTTAGCATTGCATTGAATCGTTTCAAGTTCGATTAGATGGTTTGAAAAAACACTCCGGATTATTTCACAAAGCATCGGATTGTTTTAAGTTTGATTAGATGGTTTTAAAAAAAAAGTAGTAAATCTATTAAAGTTACATTGAATTAAATATAATACCGATGAATTAATTAATCTTTGACTGGATGATTTATTAAAAACATACTTTTGGCGGTAATGGCCGCCCATAGCAATCGCCCCTTGGAACCCTATCGGGCGTACAGTCCAAATTCACCCAGCTACGCCCCTGATTGCGGCCTGTAATTACATTTCAAAATTATGATTTAATTAATTGAAACCAATGATTGAATTAATAAAATAAAAATTGTGACAATAATCAATCGATAAGTTGAGTAAATTTATTTTCGCACATTCATTGTTTTACGTCGGCTTATCGCTCCCTATAAAGGGTAATGCTTTTCTCAGTTTTTATTCTTCTTGGAAGATTGTAGCAGTGTTACAAATTTAAACATATTTGGCCTTTGTATGTAATATTTTCTGATTTCATTATAAGCTGTAAAAATTAAAACAAATTGATGTACAACTAACTTGACACGCGCAAATATCTGGTTTGCGTACTGCATATCGTGCATATCGTGTAAAAATAATATTACCACGAACATTGAGAAATTGAAACACAGTGTGTTCATTATTATTATTATTATTATTATTAGGCACTTTTAAAGTATATTGACAAACACGTAAACAGACAAACGAGAAGGCGAAAGTAATAAAAATGCAAATGACATCACAAACACAAAAGGGTTGACAATAGGGCTTCCGCCTTGGAACGTGCATACATGTATCACACAAAACCGTCTTCATATAGCTATTAAAATTAAAAACTTCATCTCACGATGTCCCTTCGAATACTATTAAAACATTATACATTCCATACTGAACATGTGATTATGATTAATAAGACAATACACACAAAGCAACAAACATCTGTTTCATTACTCATTAACCAAATGAATGTAATAATAGTCCAAAGTGCAGCAAAGTTTTCATTTATACGATTTACGTAACTCAACACAACAAATAAGTCATTATTATAAGATGGACTTTGCATTCCTGTCGGAAAGTGTTGTTTTTTTGTATCCACCCATTTCATTATCTAGTTAAATAAATTTGCTAGTTGACTGGAGCCAATTCTAAAAGCAATCATGTTCATGGACATATTTCTATTAAATAAATAACTTCGCGAATTAGCACATCGATTTATTATTCCTGTATCAATGCTTGCACATATTGCATAAATAAACATTAGAGATTTCAATTTTCTTCGTTATTCTACCAAACATGCTTTTACATATTATTAACTGTTGATTGTATTGCAACAAGGATATATATAAGCATATGGTAGGAAAAGACGACGCGCCACCTGCTGAGGAAATTGAGATGCCAGTAGAGTGAATATAGTTGTAAGAAATGGTCACAAACACTATCAAAATATAACTTTGACGTTGGGTAACTAGATGCTATATATATTTACTCATTGTGACTTGTGGAATAAGTGTTAGTTCATTAGACTGAAGAAGATATGCTGTGTGTCTGAACCTGTCATGTTATTCACTAAGGGCATACTTAGTTACTTACTAAGTTACTTACTTAGTCGATGTTTCGTATGCATTGTGAAATAGTTGTTTTGTTAAAAAAATAAAAAAAATATTCAAATAAATTTAAAATAATCATATGTGTAAGCCTATCATTTTTATTATCCCTTCATGTTTATTTGTCTAATTTATCTTATTGAATCTGACCTATGTAACACGTACGATATAATAATAAAAAAAAAACATACGACATGTAACACATGTATACATCTATATCTACAGACAACTTCGTAAATTCATATTTCATGGCCGTATATAAAATGGTGCCGAAACGTCTGAGTGCCGAAATGACTATGTCCGAAATGGTTTGGTGCCGAAACGTCTAGGTGCCGAAATACTTTGGTGCCAAAGTGTCCTGAAATCAAATTGTCACGTGTATTCTAATTTTAAGTAATTTACCTTTTAAATATTTTTCGTGTTTCTTTCATCTAAAGCCAGATATGCTGTTGTACCCCTTCGGACCTTCAGGACAGAAATAAATCATCATCAGTATATCCCTCTCCACCCCACCTCCCACCCATAAGAATTTGACATGATTTGTCAGCATTCCAGAAAATCCAGTGGCAAGTGTTGGACACATATAATATTGTTGATGCATATTAGACTTTCACAACCATCAAAATACATATATTCTCTCCAACCTTTGCATCTGTGTAGTGAACATTGCATCTGCATAGGCTTTCATTTGGCAGCTAGTTGTCACCTTTTCACATCACACCTGCCACAGACCCAACACGTCTGCGTTGCTGTTTTACACATGTAAAATCTTGGAATAAAAGAAATGGAAATTGCACCAGTAGCAGACCTACTACGTATGTACATCATTTGTTTGCACGTCTAGATGTCACTGGAATGGATTACTTTCCCGGTATCGTCAGCATAGTGTCAAAATTCAGTGAATTGAGAACATTTGTAAAAAAATAAACAAAAAACACGCAAGATAAACCACAGACCAGTTTAACCAGAGTTTCGTAATTATATTATATTATATTTCAGAATGAATACACATTTAGAAAAAAAAGATAAAAAAACATACTTAATACTGAAATTGTGTGCATGTATACTATGTATTTTATATACATTCCCTTTTATTAATGACATCTCGAAATGAATACACAAAGAAAGCACTCGTAACTCTAGTAGGCGGCTTAACTTAGTGGTAATGCCCTTTTTTACAAACACTCAAAATAAAAATTGTCATCAACCGCTAACCAGCATTTGCTAATAATAAACTCTGATTTTAATAAACCTTGAAAGAATATGTGTATGTATAGAAGCTAAACGTCAAAATAGCAAAGAAGGTGTAACAATTTCATCCTTATTACAACTAGATTAACGCTAATCTGATTACCGGTACAATAAACCCATTCCGTTATATTCATAACAATGGGTTGATAGCGTTAACCGGGTACCTGTTCTAAGCGTTTTTAAAGAGCGCCCAGCGATCACGATGCAATTTCAGATTATGTACAGAGACGCTTATCTTTCTCGTTTTAGCCATACGAGATTGTGCGAGATTCGATTATGTGCCCATTCACCGATTATTAGTTCACTGTTTTTACATTATTTTCCCGTCGCTATAATAGTATCAGCAAAATTTCTAATGATAACAAAAAGTAAAAGAGAAACCACTACTATCAGTGTCTTTTCATGCAGTGGAATATCCATTTTCTGTTAAGACACACCGGATGCAAGCGCAGTGTCTGCATACAGTGCGTACAGTTCGTTCACCAATCTCTATTCTTGCATACACAAACACCTCTGTCAACGTCTCAGCAAATTGCAAGAATCTTGGCAAACGAGGAAAAACGATGGAAATGCAAATTTTATTGATGGCACTAATATTTTTCTGAATGAATTTTATATGAAAATCTAACATGGTTTATTAAAATACTCAATGTTGACTGGTTATTGGGGTGGTCTGAAAAAACCTATATAACCCTCTGACGTCATGTATGTCAACCGTTAAGAGGTAATTTTAAACGCCAGAAAACACGTTAACCGTTCAGGTCTCACACCTCTATTATCTCCCCTGAAAGCTCACGGACCTAGAGACAAAAAGAAAACAGAAAATAATTCTATTTTTTCTCAATTTTAGGCAATTTTTAATTTGAAAAATAGGCTTTTCTTTGCTTTAGCATACATCTGCAGTGTAAAAGACAGATGCTACAGAAAATCCCATGTTGATATGAGGTTTCATTCAAATTTCAGAATTGTTTGACCAAAGCACCACATATTCAGCTAGATAGTGTATGAATTTTGTATTTTCCATAGGGTTCACAAAACATGACCGAGGAAAAAAACCAACCTGGCTAACTTATATATTTTATTGTTTTAAATTACTGGTCTTGGCTATACTGAAGATATTAAACCAACAACAATGTCTGCTGCCCTGCTTTGAAGCTCAGATGTTGGAAAAGGCTGTACAGTAACCCTATGGGAAAATTAATTGTGGTGTGAGACCTGAAGATGTCATTTCAAACGTCAGAGGCAAAACAACAACGGAATGAAATGCGTTATTTTAAGCGACGCTATGTTCCAACAACACATTTAAAAAGGAGGTAGCCGTATATATTTGTCTCGTTTGATGTTGAGATAGACATAAAATGTAAGTTGTGAGAATGTGTTTGTATTTTGTGCAATTGCTCAACAAAATGTGTTTCATGATGCATAAAACTTTTATACAACATTTCCAGTGGGTTTATATTATGCGAGGTCAAAACCTGGTGTTTGGGACTTGAAACACATCGAAACCGTGGGCCTCACATAGTTCTTAAACCTACCCCAAATTAAATTGCTATTAAACCTAAAATATATCAAAATGTAGAAAATAAGCCGTGTTTCTATCGATTGTTTACATATCAATCAACACCTATAGTTGGTGGTGTCACGGTGTTGAAGTTTTGTTCGCCATTTTGATATTTTAGGTATGGTCATGTGACAAATTATCATGTGATTGCATGCTACCTTCTTAGAAGCCACTTTCTATGCGTGCGCAACCGAGCGTAAATAGTCACACCTACTTGAAAAATGAAGCATATTCGAGATTAAGAGCGATATTGTTCCAAATGAAAGTATCAAGAAAATGCAAAACATATTAAATTAATTAATCCAATTTGCAAAGATAGCATTAAGCGAATATCAACTTTATCAGGTGAGGCTTAGATAATGTGTTTGTTTGTATGGTGTTGTACGTCATTGTCAACACATGTAAAGTTATATATGACGGTCGATTGTGTGTGGAGGAGGCAGACAACCCACTTATCCTGGGTAGAATTTAATTGAATTTTATAGTCTCACCAACAGCTAAGGTCAAATGTCGACTTTCCAGCTTCCATTGGTGGAGGAAGATCCCAGGTGCCCTACCGGGTAATTTTCGTGCACGGGCAGGCACCTGGGTCGAACCACCGACGTTCCGCAAGCCAGCTGTATAGCTTCCTCACATAAAGATTCTTAGGCCCATGAGGGATCGAACCCACAGCGGTGAGGGGCAAGTGATTCAAGTCAGAGACTCTAACCACTCAGCCACGGACGCCCCTATCCTGGGTAGAACCAGTACTGTACACCTCCCGCCATCCGTAAGAATCGACACTTTCTCACTTATAAGTCGAGCTGTGAGAGGCGAAGGTTTACAACGCAACGTCGTTAACACTGGCACTGGAGCCGCAGATATTATATAAAAAAACACAAAAAAAACGATATCCCCCTATTACCTATATAACACATGGTAGACATCTTTGATATGACCAACCTCGTTTTGAAGGCTGAATCTTTGTCAAATTACAGAATAGATTCAAATCCTCTTCACAGTTCGTTAGGTCTGACTCCCATTTATCACATTAAATTCACAGTTCGTTCGAAAACGCACGCTGTGCGGAGAAATTTAAGTAAAATCGCCGATTTCTGCCGTAATAACATTTCCTACCTGACCCGCACTACCGGTTTTATCGAAAAGTTCCGAATGCCCAATAGGATCACCAGTTACAAAGACCCATTCGCAACTTCTCGAATATTTAACTGTTTGTACAAATGATACTTGATTAGTCTTGATCATCTTCGACGCTTGATTGTAATTACAAACGTTTGTCTTGAAAACAAGCAATCGTCGCAGATGATCTAGACTAATCAAGTCTCGGTTGTAAAAACAGTTAAATATTCGAGAAGTTAGTACAGCCGGAAGTGCGGGTCAGGTAGGAAATGTTATTACGGCAGAAATCGGCGATTTTACTTAAATTTCTTTTTTTTTGTTGTTTGTTTTATATAATATCTGCGGCTCCAGTGCCAGTGGTCGTTAACTATTCGGCCACGGAGAGGCTTAGAAAAGGAAACATGGCGAATAACTGATCGTTTGTATGATAAACCATCTCATCATATCATGTATGTTAACTAGTTTAATAAATTCTAAAATAGTGATGCGTGGCTGTTTAATTGAATGGTGGTGTGCGTTATTTTCATCGCATTTTAGGCTACATATGACTTGTTTTTTTTGTAGAAGTGGCAGACCACCAACTTTTCCCTACAAATTCATGTAGTGTGAATAATACATTACATTGGCCTATATATAGTGATGCGCAAACGCTTTGTCGAGCATTAATGCGTATTGCCTGTTGAGAAAACCCCTCTGTTTTAGTCGGTATTTTTATCGTAATCCTTACCGTAATCGTTACCGTAGTTAGTTGTACAGGTCTAATATGCACATTGTTTTCTTTACATAATGTCAAGAGCTTATTACCGAAAGAATTCACGTGCAAGTCATTCTTAGACCTGTACAACTAACTACGGTAACGATTACGGTAAGGATTACGATAAGGAATACCGACTAAAACAGAGGGGTTTTCTCAACAGGCAATACGCCTTGAATGCTCGACCAAGCGTTTGGGCGTCACTATATATAGGCCAATGGAATTTATTATTGACACTACATGAACTGGGTGGTCTGCCACTACTACAAAAATATATAGTCTAAAATGTGCTGAAAACAACGTACACTACCATTCAACCAAACAGCCAAGCATCATTATTTTGGAATGTATTAAACTAGTTGGCATACATGATATGATGAGATGGTTTACAGAGCTATATATCATTTTTACAAACGATCAGTTATTCACCATGCTTCCTTTTCTAAGCCTCACCTAATAACCCAGTATGAGAGTGGACCGTTCAAAAAAACATAGACATCGTTAAAATAATGCATGAACAAACACTAACCTTTCATAATTATGAATTTCTCTATAACGTCCTAAAGACACGGCTCGGAGACAATATATTGGAATTAATGGCAGAGATACATCATACGCTACATTTACAACATTTAAAACATAGCAAACAAATATTTAAATAGTACGTAAATCGTCAAAAATGTATACCGCTTAAATAATTTGGGTGTGTTTGTGTAAATAGAAGCACCGGTTTATCGTGCAGGAACACAATCTTTACACGGGCTTATTGTCATATACCGTACTACGTATAATACGTACAACCAACATGCGAAATGGATTTGAAGGAAGTTTAATTCGGATGTTTTTTAAAAATAATTTCTTCTGCTTTGAACAATAGTCACAAATACTGTGTCTAGTTATTCTTAATACAGGTTACGTATTCGCACATTGAATAGAGTGGATAATAGGTGTAGAAATCTGATCAGTGTCAATTTTGCCGAAAATGTCATTTTATAACGTGACCGTGTCTGATCGATATTCCTACGCCATAGGGCTGGCGTTCCTACTGCTAATCTAGGAAGTATTGAATTGAATTGGATTTTATAGTCGCACCAACAGCTAAGGTCATAAGGCGACATTCCAACTTCCACTGGTGGAGGAAGACCCCAGGTGCCCCTCCGGGCAATTTTCGTGCACGGGCGGGCACCTGGGTAGAACCACCGACGTTCCGCAAGCCATATGGAATCTTGGAAGTAAACAGACGACAGTTATGCTTAAAGGGACACACGGCAATCTTATTTGTATCAAACATCGTGTGTGTGTGTGTGTGTGAACTTCTAAGTTGTATAGTCCTTCCGCCAACGAACACGACAAGAGATTCCCAGAAGCGATGGGCACAATAGAGTCTGGACTGTTCTAGATGAGTGTGTTGGTTGATCTGGTGCTGCTGTGTTGCTGTGTAGTCGTCTCTGTTGATCATATGTTGGTAGTTGTCGCTTTCGCTCTGTGGTTTTCGTTGTGGCGGTGAGGTGGGGGATCTGGACGATGTCTAGGTGGTGCTGTTTACATCCGCTACTGGAAACGATCCCCTTTAGGGCCACACCCATCACAGTATGACCCCTGCGCCGCACACACCACCCGATGGCCATCTTCCGTCTTCAGTCTTCTATCCTTGGCGTCGATCCGCTGTGGCATTGTAGCTCTCGGCTCCGGACTTCTGACTTGAAACGTCCAACTCCGGAGTGGCCCTCAGATGATGTGTGCTATGACGGGACGCAGGAGACCGAATGACACTCAAGCTACTACACCGTAATAATACCAGTATTGACCACAATACGCGAATAAAGTGCTCATACCAGTAATGACGTATAGGGCTGGCAAGGCGACCCCTATACAAACATCATGATTGTCATCAGTGCCCACACAGCGACGTGCACGCGGTGAAGATAGCAGGTTAGTGTGTGTGTGTGTGTGTGTATTTCTAAGGATTATAGTCCCTCCACCTACGACAGGCGTCCTACCTGACGATTATAGGCACAATGTCTGGACTTTTATCTGTGTGTTGTTGTGTGATGTGATGATATGTCTACTTGAAGCAGGTTATTCGCTTCTCTTTTTATTTATGAAGTAACATTTTGACTTTAAACCGGCTTGCATATCATTAAATAAAATTTAGAATTTTTACTTTTCTTAGCTATTTTACCAAATGTTGAAATATATTATTGGTGCAATATTATCAAAATTCAGTAATATGCAAAAACAATTTGGTTTATACTATTCTTATAATTATTATTAATGATTGAACTAATGCATGTTGTGTATAAAAACTAACGGGACACCGCGAGTTTTTGAAAAATCAAGATTGCCATGTGTATTGAATGATATATCGGAGTAGATCGTTCGTTGATAACACTTGAATCACTGTGTTTACAATGAAACGGGTGCATACGTATGCAGGTATAGGTAACATTAGGTCATATACCACTATTGTATTTCCCATAGGTCTCCATTATAGCCTTTTGGCCTACAACCCCTATTCCTATATCGGAACGGATGATAAAACCTAACTGTTTTTAAAGAACTATCTTAGAGACACTCAAAAATGACCAGCAAATTGGGGATAATCTGATGCTTTCAGCCTCTAATAGTTCACTGAAGGTGGCCACCCCCAGAATGGCAGTAAAGAAATTTTACTTTTTGCAAATATACTCTCAGTAAAATTGTATCCATAAAAATGCAAATGTCAGTCAAAATATCCTAAATCAACATGTTTTATGATGGAAACATAATATTTTGATGTTTTATGGGGATTTGTTATGATTTGGGTAATTTAATCCAATCAGAATCTACCTTACAATCTGACTATATGCCCTAATAGACCCTATACTTTTTTCAACCAATCAGAAGCCCCAAATCAATAGTGGTATCTGACCTAAATAGACATTCAAACCTAACTGAAGTTTGTTTTTTCTGGCTAAATTGTTTCAAACATTCATTCTGAGGAAAATTGTGTCTTTTGATTTTAGAAAAAAATACTTTTCTACAAATTATGAAGGCTTTAAAGGGCTTCGGCTGATGTCAAATTCATGCGATTTTTACGCGTAAATCCAGAATCTTCAAAATGCCATATCTCGACAACCGTTCCAATCTTTTGTTTCAAATAAAGTGATTTTGAATTGATTTCATCAATAACATGTGATTTTCAACCAGTTGAAGCTCTCTTGAAAATCATTTCTACTGAAAAATGATATTTGTGATTTTCAGGGCTCAAAATAGCAGATTTTACCCAAAAAATGCCATTGTTTTTGTATATATTCAAACTCTGCCTTCAAATGGATTAATTAACATTATGCAGCAGTTTATATATGTGAAACCATCAAGAAAATGCAACTTTTCACTTTAAAAATGACAAAAAATAATTCTGAGACTATTCTCCCCAACTCCATTTTTAAGGCCATGCCATGTTTTACAATATGCTCATTACACAAGATTGCCTGTAATTGTACAATTTAATGTATTTTTTTATTAGATATTGTTTGTGCCACCTTTACAGGTCATTTTCATGCAGCCATGCAGCCAAGAAGCACTGTTGACAGTACAGATCCATGAAAATTCATTAAAATGAAGGAGGTGGGGTAGATAAAAACTTTAAAAAAAAAAAGAAGAAAATGTCATATTTTTTGCCAACTAAATTATTTAATTTGTAAAATGTTTTAAACCGCATAACATATTTGCATATCAACACTAACCATCAAGACGCGATGAACTCAGAGTCAGAGTTTACCTCAACAGCTTTTTCAAAACAGACATAAGCGCCTTTTCAACATCTTAGCAGACAGACGCAGCTTGTCGCTTTCTGACATTTTTGCCAAAAAAATGTATGCAAAGCCCTCATAAATTAATAAACTTACTAGATATACCTTTAATTGTGTCAAATAGGTGCATTACAGGCCAATTGTGTA
>JAWPHD010022596.1:0-24610 GCA_037043455.1 Cyrtodaria siliqua | reverse complement strand
CGAGAATTTGTTTTATACTGAGGGCGTGCAACGAAATTGTTTGATATATTATCTACAGTAACATGGACATACATGTATGAATAAAAAGTCCGTTTTCACATAAAAGGATTTAACAATGTGTTAATTAAACCACTCATTAGCCATTATGCGTCGAGCGAGCGAGAATTTTTTTATACTGAGGGTGTGCATCGAAATTGTTTGATATATTATCTACAGTAACATGGACATACATGTATGAATAAAAAAGTCCGTTTTCAAATAAAAGGATTTAACAATGTGTTAATTAAACCACTCATTAGCCATGATGCGTCGAGCGAGCGAGAAAATATTTATACTGAGGGCGTATTTGATATTTTATCTACTGTAAAATGGACATACATGTATGATCCGGAATTTTTAGGGGGGGGCGCGCGCCTGGTGCGCCCCCCCCCCCCCCCCCCCCCCCCCCCCACCTGGATCCGCTAGTGGTTACAAACTTAAGAACAAAATATCCTTTCGTTTGATCGTATGCGAACTGCAACAGTGATGTGAATGTCAAAAAAATGTAGTCATTTAGTCTTGTACAATTTATTATTATAAACTTATGTACACTATCCCTTTGTTTATTTTATATGTAAGGCTAGCTAAGGCCTAAAAAAAAAATTGTGTGTTTCTGGTTTCACCCTGTCAAAAAGTTAGGGTAGGTAGGTAAGAAAAAGTTTTTTTTTTAAGATATTTTTTTTGATATATTGTTCGCATATATTATGCCATTTTTGTACTAAGGCAACTTTTTGATAACCTTTGCAATCCAGATTAGATGCTTAACAACTCTGGCTAATAAAATTATCATTTTAATTTATTTTATTTATTTTTTTTCCGCTAAAAATATTTAGGGTCGGTGGTGATAAAGTAGGGTCGGTCGGAAACCGGAAACACACGTTTTTTTTATTAGGCCTAATCCATATATTTGCAAGTGAGCTACTTACATATGTACACATTTTATGAAAGCAGATGCTGAAATCATTGCAGCATAAGATAGGATGCGCACGACAATTTTTATATTTTGATATAAAGCTGAGAATAAGCATCAATATATATCGTTTTTGGACCAAAATAAATGCCTTTTTTATATCAAATACCAATTATCGCATCTTCTTAACAATGCCAATAGAACTGATTCGTTATTTTTGAAAATTGCTTATTAATGTAGGAGGCAGTTTTAATCCAAAGTTGGTATACATTCATTTTTTAAAGAAGAGGGGTGTATTCTAAGGATTATAGTCCCTCCACCTACGACAGGCGTCCTACCTAACGATTATAGGCACAATGTCTGGACTTTTATCTGTGTGTTTTTGTGTGATGTGATGATATGTCTACTTGAAGCAGCGAACTCAATGGTTTCTTTATAGTGCTGCCACACTGGAATACCACGCCGTAGTAGACATGAAACCCCCACCCCGCCAGTCACATTATTCTGACACTGGTCAAT
Organism: Cyrtodaria siliqua; assembly: GCA_037043455.1. Taxonomy (NCBI): domain Eukaryota; kingdom Metazoa; phylum Mollusca; class Bivalvia; order Adapedonta; family Hiatellidae; genus Cyrtodaria; species Cyrtodaria siliqua. Next base: position 23,142 of record JAWPHD010022596.1, on the reverse strand, counting down.
CAGTCGCAGCACTACCCATTATTTGCTCGTAAAGAAGAAAATTAATGTGTCCTTTTTATCCAATACACAAAAAATATATCCGTTTATTTAAAATCCAAGATCAGTTGCCGAATCCACACAATAATGCCATTTCAAACAATTCATCATTTTCAACATATTGCCGTAAATAAAGGAGGAGTTTGATTTAAAAAGGCGTACACATTCGACATTTAAAAAATTAATGTGTCCTATTTGCCATATAACTGGTACCCTCTTACATACAGTAGACTAATCGGGGAACCAACTGGTGCCCTCTTGTATACCGCAGAGTAATCAGGGAACCAGCTTATTCGCCAATCGACGGATAAATCTATAATTAGCAATATAGGCAGTTTAGAATCCAGAGTATTTATATCTATCATAATTCCTACTTGTTCCTGTACACCGAGTACATGTATATAATCCAGTACATATTATCCAGTAACAATTCTTTCTTGGATTGACAATTAAGTTCTTCCTCCTTAATAATAATTCTGCAAGTTTATCCACTCCCACTAGAGACGTTCTTAAATCACTGCTCCCACTGAAGATCAAATGTTGTACTGTACTTTATACCATTGGCTCAGAGACCTGGTGATCTCTGGATGGATGGAAAATGTTAGACACTGGTAGATACACCAGTGATAATGTGATAACTCCAGGTCATGTCTCTTTTGTAGGCCAATCAATGAATCTAAAAGTGTTACTGTTTTTCTATTTATAGTTACAGAACACGGACTTTGTTTATCTACCTGTCTATACTTCCTGTACCTTAAATATAACATTATGACATGTTTTTAATTCATACATAGAGACAAAAGTTACAGTATACCAGTACTTCTCAAAGCGATAATTACATACATGTATATATAGATGAGGGTCTCCCAGGGGTTTTGGGGAATGAGGGAACATGGCCATTTATTTTTGGGAAACAATGAAACATTGTCTATTATTGGTAATAGTTTTTGGGAACAAGGTAATATTGGAAAAAATATTTTTGGGGAACAAGGGAACATTGGATCATATTTTCAGGGAATAAGGGAACATGGACCCCACACTGGGAGGGCCTCATAGATATCCTGGTGTTAGAAGTTCTCGATAGTCTAAGCGATCGCCAATACAAAATAAACACAGCTGACACGTGTCTTATCCGTCTCAATTTTCCTCCAGCGATAATCCAATCCAGTTGCATCAAAACAGCAAAGTAACCAATCAATTTCGCATATTTTCAATTTCAAAATGAAACGTGTCGGTCAAAATTAGATTAGTTAAAACACGAGGTCAATGACCATGAAGCTCTACTGATAGATTTTTGATAGCTAGGTCAACATTCCTGTGAAGTTTCATGAAAATCCATCAAGTAGTTTCATAGATAGTCGCTACAAGTTTTCATTATATAACTCTATGTAAACAAAGATGGCCACTGGCGGCCATGTTTAATGTCAAATCAAAATAATGTTTGACAAGGATCAACATCATGTCATACTGATCATTTTAGAAAAAGTCCCATATCAATATCACTTATAGTTTTCAAGAAGTAGTCACTGCAAACTTGAATTTTGAAAATCTATTTTTAGCCATGGTGGCCATCTTGAATTTCCGGCAGACCTGAAATTTGCTAGGATCAATTAGACATCAAGAGCTACATTCCTGTAAAGTTCAAAGAAGTAGTCGCCATAAACTTGTTTTTGAAAATCTATTTTTAGACGTGGTGGCCATCGTGAATTTCCGGCCGCCCTGAAGTTTTACTAGGATTAATAAGACATCAAGAGCAACATTCGTGTGAAGTTTCATGAAAATCCGTCTAGTAGTTTCAGAGGAGTAGTCGCTACAAGTTTTCATTATATAACTCTATGGAAAAAAAGATGGCCACTGGCAGCCATGTTTAACGTCGAATCAAAATAATGTTCGACTCGGATCAACATCATGTCATGCTGATCATTTTAGAAAAAAAACCATATCAATATCACTGATAGTTTTCAAGCAGTAGTCGCTACAAACTTATTTTTTAAAAATCTATTTTTAGCTGTGGCGGCCATCTTGAATTTCTGGCCGACCTGAAATTTTGCTAGGATCAATTACACATCAAGAGCAACATTCTTGTAAAGTTTCATGAAAATCTGGCCAAGTAGTTTCAGAGGAGTAGTCGCTACAAGTTTTTACTATATACGTCTATGTAAACAAAGATGGCCGCTGGCAGCCATGTTTAACGTCGAATCAAAACGATTTTTGACAAGGACCAACATCATGTCCTGCTGATCATTTTAGAAAATGTCCCATATCAATATCACTTACAGTTTTGAAGAAGTAGTCGTTACAAATTTATTTATTTTAAATCTATTTTTAGCCGTGGTGGCCATTTTGAATTTCCGGCTAGCCTGAAAGTTTTCTAGGATCAACTAGACATCAACAGCAACATTCCTGTGAAGATTCATGAAAATCTGCCAAGAAGTTTCAGAGGAGTAGTCGCTACAAGTTTTTACTTTATAACTCTATGTAAACAAAGATGGCCACTGGCAGCCATGTTTAACGTCGAATCAAAATAATGTTCGACTCGGATCAACATCATGTCATGCTGATCATTTTAGAAAAAGTCCCATATCAATATCACTTATAGTTTCAAGAAGTAGTCGCTACAAACTTATTTTTTAAAAATCTATTTTTAGCCGTGACGGCCATCTTGAATTTCTGGCCGACCTGAAATTTTGCTAGGATCAAATAGACATCAAGAGCAACATTCCTGTAAAGTTTCATGAAAATCTGCCAAGTAGTTTCAGAGGAGTAGTCGCTACCAAGTTTTTACTATATAACTCTATGTAAACAAAGATGGCCACTGGCAGCCATGTTTAACGTCAAATCAAAATAATGTCGACTCGGATCAACATCATGTCATGCTGATCATTTTAGAAAAAGTCCCATATCAATATCACTTATAGTTTCCAAGAAGTAGTCGCTACAAACTTATATTTTGAAAATCTATTTTTAGCCATGGAGGCCATCTTGAATTTCCAGGCGACCTGAAATTTTGCTAGGATCAATAAGACATCAAGAGCAACATTCGTGTGAAGTTTCATGAAAATCCGTCAAGTAGTTTCAGAGGAGTAATCGCTACAAGTTTTCATTATATAACTCTATGTAAACAAAGATGGCCACTGGCAGCCATGTTTAACGTCGAATCAAAATAATGTTCGACTCGGATAACCATCATGTCATGCTGATCATTTTAGAAAAAGTCCCATATCAATATCACTTATAGTTTTCAAGAAGTAGTCGCTACAAACTTATTTTTTAAAAATCTATTTTTAGCCGTGGCGGCCATCTTGAATTTCTGGCCGAACTGAAATTTTGCTTTGATCAATTAAACATTAAGAGCAACATTCCTGTAAAGTTTCATGAAAATCCGCCAAGTAGTTTCAGAGGAGTAGTCGCTACCAAGTTTTTACTATAAAACTCTATGTAAACAAAGATGGCCGCTGGCAGCCATGTTTAACGTCGAATCAAAAGGATTTTTGACAAGGACCAACATCATGTCATGCTGATCATTTTAGAAAAAGTCCCATATCAATATCACTTATAGTTTTCAAGAAGTAGTCGCTACAAGTTTGTATTTTGAAAATTTATTTTTAGCCGTGGCGGCCATCTTGAATTTTCGGCTGACCTGAAATTTTGCTAGGATCAATTAGACATCAAGCGCAACATTCCTGTGAAGTTTCATGAAAATCGGTCAAGCAGTTTCAGAGGAGTAGATGCTATGTTTTCATTATATAACTCTATGTAAACAAAGATGGCCGCTGGCAGCCATGTTTAACGTCGAATCAAAACGATTTTCGACAAGGACCAACATCATGTCATGCTGATCATTTTAGAAAAAGTCCCATATCAATATCACCTAGAGTTTTCAAGAAGTAGTCGCTACAAACTTGTTTTTTAAAAACCTATTTTTAGATTTGGCGGCCATCTTGGATTTCACATCAACATGAATTTTTGCTAGGATCAACTAGACTTCATTGGCAACATTTCTGTAAAGTTTCATGAAAATCCATTCAGTAGTTTCAGAGTAGTCGCTACAAAAAAAAGTTTACGGACAGACAGACAGACGGACGACGGACACCGCACCACGGCATAAGCTCTGCTGATCTCTGATCAGTAGAGCTAAAAATTACTCCAGTACTCAAAGTAGTTTTAAAAAAGAGGCTAATGCCATCACAACACTGTTTTTTTCCACTAAGGTGTCTAATACAGGACACAAATATAATTATACTGTCTTGTCACTATTTGTTTGTGTGTCAAAACGAAACTGTTTTCTATATATATGGTGAATCAAATGTTTGATAGGTGAAAATCCCTCATTCTATAAAAGTATCAAACACAGTGGTATATAGATATATATTAAAAGCAATAATTCCAGGCAATACTTACCAAGTCAAAGGTTCTTTTATCTATAAACCATTAATTATATGATGTTATACGGAAAGAAGAAGACCTAACCTAGATTCCATGGTTTATTTTTTACATTCTGTGATGCTTTTAAATAAAAAAAATATATTCGTTTTTATTTGATATTTTAACTCATTTTAGGTAACTTATATGACCCAAGTTGACTTCCATAGATTTTTTTTCTCAAAAAGCTTTTCAGCAAGCGCTAACTGTTCTATTTTTGGCAAGATGATACACTTTCAGTTGACACAGACTGACTGCAAGTAGGACGTTTATAACTCGATTCATAAAATTTTAAACAGAGGTTGAAAATTAAGCATTATTCTGAGTTTTATGTTTTTTGCTTGTCAGATAGCTAACAACCTTTTGATTGTAAACACCGGCTGATTGTCTGTCAATGCGCTTCATAGTCTAGGAAAATTACACAAAATAAAAATTGCATTGAGATAATAGTCACCTCGAGAACAGGATACTTGAGGATATATCTTCCTATATATATATATATTATATAGATATAATATTGTAGATCTGTGTCAGACTGCATGTATCGATTTACATGGAGATCAAATTATTCGCCAATCCACAAGTTCCTCCTATATCTAGTGTGTTAAAACACACGTTTAATGCTCTTTTCAAATTTTTTCGTATTGGGAGCATCAGTACACTTAAAGCCACATCTAACCCGACACTTACATATTACCTTCTAATTTGGTCATTTTTTAACGGATTTCGCTCAAATTCGGAATGTAAATAACTGAATACATAAGACATACTTCTATGTAATTTAATCACAATCGATGGACATTAAGATATAAAAAATAACAAAAAACAAAAATCACTACGAAATAAAAAGTCACAAAATTCTAACAATCTGAAAAGTCAGTTTATCACAGCACAACTTTTACGTATCGAGTTATTAATACCTAGTATGTCCTCCCCTGGCTCTCACAACTTGAAGACATCTCTGTCTCATTGACAGTACATAATTATGGATGAACCTTTGAGGAATATTGCGCCATTCCTGCGTAAGGGCTTGTTGAAGTTCACGGAGATTACGAGGGGCCACCGGTCGACTCCGAACTCGTCTGTCAAGTTCGTCCCACAGGTGCTCAATAATATTGAGATCCGGTGACTTAGGTGGGAAAGGCAACTGTCGCACGTTATGTTGTTGCAGAAGTTGTTGTGTCGTACGAGCGGTATGGGCTGGTGCTCCGTCTTGAAGCAGTTGCATGCCACGTCCAGCGGCTCGTAGGTGTGGAATTGCGACAGGGATCAAGATATTCTGTTGGTACCTTATTGCATTAAGGTTCCCCTGAACTATTATTAAATCCGTTTTAGTGTGTAGAGACACGCCGGCCCATACCATCACCGAACCCCCGCCAAAATGGTCTCGTTGAAACACACATTCATCATTCAACCTTTCGCCTCGTCTTCTGTAGACTCGCATCCTTCCGTCGTTGTGGTTCAAGTTAAACCGACTCTCATCCGTGAACAGAACGTTTGACCACTCAGCTCGTGTCATACGTTGGTGCCGACGGGCCCATCGCTCCCGCAGTTGTCGGTGACGAGGCGTCAGAATAAGTCCCCTGAATGGACGACGAGCTCGGATTCCCTGTTCTCGGAGACGCCTGGCAACTGTGTGATTACTAACGGATCTAGCATGCGTCCCTATGGTCACTCTTGCAGTGCTTGTCGCGGTCTTGAAACGGTCTCGAAGATGATCATTAACTATTTGCGCGTCATGAAGTTTCATGAAAATCGGTCAAGCAGTTTCAGAGGAGTAGATGCTATGTTTTCATTATATAACTCTATGTAAACAAAGATGGCCGCTGGCAGCCATGTTTAACGTCGAATCAAAACGATTTTCGACAAGGACCAACATCATGTCATGCTGATCATTTTAGAAAAAGTCCCATATCAATATCACCTAGAGTTTTCAAGAAGTAGTCGCTACAAACTTGTTTTTTAAAAACCTATTTTTAGATTTGGCGGCCATCTTGGATTTCACATCAACATGAATTTTTGCTAGGATCAACTAGACTTCATTGGCAACATTTCTGTAAAGTTTCATGAAAATCCATTCAGTAGTTTCAGAGTAGTCGCTACAAAAAAAAGTTTACGGACAGACAGACAGACGGACGACGGACACCGCACCACGGCATAAGCTCTGCTGATCTCTGATCAGTAGAGCTAAAAATTACTCCAGTACTCAAAGTAGTTTTAAAAAAGAGGCTAATGCCATCACAACACTGTTTTTTTCCACTAAGGTGTCTAATACAGGACACAAATATAATTATACTGTCTTGTCACTATTTGTTTGTGTGTCAAAACGAAACTGTTTTCTATATATATGGTGAATCAAATGTTTGATAGGTGAAAATCCCTCATTCTATAAAAGTATCAAACACAGTGGTATATAGATATATATTAAAAGCAATAATTCCAGGCAATACTTACCAAGTCAAAGGTTCTTTTATCTATAAACCATTAATTATATGATGTTATACGGAAAGAAGAAGACCTAACCTAGATTCCATGGTTTATTTTTTACATTCTGTGATGCTTTTAAATAAAAAAAATATATTCGTTTTTATTTGATATTTTAACTCATTTTAGGTAACTTATATGACCCAAGTTGACTTCCATAGATTTTTTTTCTCAAAAAGCTTTTCAGCAAGCGCTAACTGTTCTATTTTTGGCAAGATGATACACTTTCAGTTGACACAGACTGACTGCAAGTAGGACGTTTATAACTCGATTCATAAAATTTTAAACAGAGGTTGAAAATTAAGCATTATTCTGAGTTTTATGTTTTTTGCTTGTCAGATAGCTAACAACCTTTTGATTGTAAACACCGGCTGATTGTCTGTCAATGCGCTTCATAGTCTAGGAAAATTACACAAAATAAAAATTGCATTGAGATAATAGTCACCTCGAGAACAGGATACTTGAGGATATATCTTCCTATATATATATATATTATATAGATATAATATTGTAGATCTGTGTCAGACTGCATGTATCGATTTACATGGAGATCAAATTATTCGCCAATCCACAAGTTCCTCCTATATCTAGTGTGTTAAAACACACGTTTAATGCTCTTTTCAAATTTTTTCGTATTGGGAGCATCAGTACACTTAAAGCCACATCTAACCCGACACTTACATATTACCTTCTAATTTGGTCATTTTTTAACGGATTTCGCTCAAATTCGGAATGTAAATAACTGAATACATAAGACATACTTCTATGTAATTTAATCACAATCGATGGACATTAAGATATAAAAAATAACAAAAAACAAAAATCACTACGAAATAAAAAGTCACAAAATTCTAACAATCTGAAAAGTCAGTTTATCACAGCACAACTTTTACGTATCGAGTTATTAATACCTAGTATGTCCTCCCCTGGCTCTCACAACTTGAAGACATCTCTGTCTCATTGACAGTACATAATTATGGATGAACCTTTGAGGAATATTGCGCCATTCCTGCGTAAGGGCTTGTTGAAGTTCACGGAGATTACGAGGGGCCACCGGTCGACTCCGAACTCGTCTGTCAAGTTCGTCCCACAGGTGCTCAATAATATTGAGATCCGGTGACTTAGGTGGGAAAGGCAACTGTCGCACGTTATGTTGTTGCAGAAGTTGTTGTGTCGTACGAGCGGTATGGGCTGGTGCTCCGTCTTGAAGCAGTTGCATGCCACGTCCAGCGGCTCGTAGGTGTGGAATTGCGACAGGGATCAAGATATTCTGTTGGTACCTTATTGCATTAAGGTTCCCCTGAACTATTATTAAATCCGTTTTAGTGTGTAGAGACACGCCGGCCCATACCATCACCGAACCCCCGCCAAAATGGTCTCGTTGAAACACACATTCATCATTCAACCTTTCGCCTCGTCTTCTGTAGACTCGCATCCTTCCGTCGTTGTGGTTCAAGTTAAACCGACTCTCATCCGTGAACAGAACGTTTGACCACTCAGCTCGTGTCATACGTTGGTGCCGACGGGCCCATCGCTCCCGCAGTTGTCGGTGACGAGGCGTCAGAATAAGTCCCCTGAATGGACGACGAGCTCTGATTCCCTGTTCTCGGAGACGCCTGGCAACTGTGTGATTACTAACGGATCTAGCATGCGTCCCTATGGTCACTCTTGCAGTGCTTGTCGCGGTCTTGAAACGGTCTCGAAGATGATCATTAACTATTTGCGCGTCCTGTGCAGGCGTTGTCACCCTTCTGCGAGGCTGCCTGTGTTCATCATCCACTCTGCCTGTACGCTGAAATTTCTGACGAAGGCTTACTATGGTGGACACATGTCTGCCGAAGATTCGGGCAACCTGAAAGAAGAAAATAACTCGATATCAAAATCTCATTTATTTTGTGATTTATCGTAAAAAAGATTCATTTTTGTTTAGCTTTAAAAAAATCTAAATATCTAAATAAATCCTTTTAACTTACGTGTCTGAGTGAGTTCCCGGCTTGTAACATGCCGATTGCACGACCCCGCTCTTGTAAATTCATCCTAGCCATAACAAATTTATTAAATTAATAATGTTTATGAATGTTTTAGGTGAATTGAAATTTAGAATAGCTTAATTAAAAAAATCAAAGCTTACCACCATTTTCTCGTGCAAAATGATGACATCTTGACACGCACCATAGGATGGTCATGGTTGATTGATTTCCAAATGTTTGTACATTTGGAACTGCCAAACATCTCTATGTAAAGATTTAAGCTAATTAATTTAATTACACCCTAGAAATCGGAATTCAAAATAGCGTGTTAGATTTTCGCGAGATACCAGTTTTTGTGACTTTTGATTTCGCAGTGATTTTTGTTTTTTGTTATTTTTTATATCTTAATGTCTATCGATTGTAATGAAATTTCACAAAAGTATGTCTTATGTATTCAGTTATTTACGTACTAAATTTTAGCGAAGTCCGTCAACAAATGACCAAATTAGAAGGTAATATGTAGGTGTCGGGTTAGAAATGGCTTTAAGTGTATACTGGTTAGGGGCCAGTTTCTGTCAAAGCCCAGTTTACGTCATTTTAAAAACTGTTTTTACACTGCAAATTACTTAAGCGATGTTACTTATTGACAGATGTTTAGCACTGAAGATTGAAAACAGAAGAAACAACCAAAAAGTAAATAAGCCGTAAAAAAACGAAAGGGATTTCTCCGAAAATGGTGTTTACTTCCTTATATGGCGTTGGGGATGCGCGCGCATACCGCTGCAGAATAAATTATTAAAACAAGACCTCGGTCTGAGGGGGTCTCGCCCACCGCGGCCAACAGCATATGAAATATTATATTAAATATGTGTCCACCAAAGACAAGACTTTATATGGCCAAGTATCAAACAAATAAAAGCCAGGTAATCATAAGAAATTAAGTTACTGAGGTTAAGCAGTTTAACCAGGGTGTAGTTTTGGGAAAATAACGCAAAATATGACCTTGACCTTGGTATTTTTTGTCATTCAGCAATGTCCACCAATGTCAACAATACATATGACAAAGTATCAGACATAAAGTGAGGTTTTCACATAAAGTTAACTGAGGTTAAGTCACCTAACCAAGGTTAAGTTACCTAACTAAGGTTAAGTTTGGGGAAAATAACGCAAAATGACCTTGACCTTGGTATTTTTTGTCATTCAGCGATGTCCACCAATGCCATCATACATATGACCAAGTATCAGACATAAAGTGAGGCAATCACATAAAGTTAACTGAGGTTAAGTTACCTAACTGTGGTAGTCGGTTTTCACTAAAGATGTGATTGTTTTATAATCTTTTAAATAGTTAAAGTTCATTACGATAAGTACCTTTAACTAAAGCATAGGAAGTGTATCTTTAACTTTATTGTAGAAAGTGTACCTCTAACCTTATGGAAGGAAGTATACCTTAAACTGTATTATGGAAGTATACCTTTAACAGTGACCAATATATTGATATGTGTATTGAAGTGTAACATTATTTTGATTGGATAATTACAATGGTTAGTTCATAATACTTCAATTTTATTGGTTGTATATTTTACCGCCTAAATCATGAAACTACCTTCTGGGCAGTTGGAAGTAAATATTTAAAGGGAAAAGAACTATAATGTTAAAATGGAGTTTTCTCAAATTGTATAATTCAAGTTGGACATTTGTAAAGACAATTAAATAAGTAATATAAACTACTAGTTATTAGAGTATATAGTGTAAATTAAGGAAGGAGAAATTTGGGTAAGTTTATTTTATGACATAGTCTTTTGTTTTGAATGGTGTTGATGAATGCAAAACACAGGTTTACAAGTGTGTAAATTGTGTGAAAAGAAATTAAGTGTTTCAAAATCTGTATCACTTTGCGAGTTTTAATGTCTGTATATATTTTTATAAGAATACTTTAAAGAAGGTATTTCATTGCACCTAATGAAATGAATGTGGAGAGCTGGATTTGTATTTTATGTGTTTAAATCTAATGGAAATATATGTCTTTGTATTCATTTTTATCACATAACGTCCCTTGTTAGCAGTGTCGAACACCCATTTAATATTCTATTGTATGACACATGTGTAATACAACCTGGAACGATTTTGATTGGCTGAGTTAAACCTGTTACACTACACAAGTTTATTAACTGAAACTATCTTATTTATTACAAATTCACCCAGATCTGAGTCATAAACTTATTATTTGTGACAGCTTATACAAATAATGCACGTTATACAAAACATTGTTGTTGGTTTGTTAAAAAGCTGGCGTAAACTGTTATTTTGTAAAGAGGTAAAACACGAACTCTTTTATACGCAACGTTATGTGTGAGACGTGACGTTACGACGTCACATATTTTATGACGTTTTGGCGCTAAAGTGTGTCTGACGTCGTGGCGGTTCTATGTCCATCTGAATTATTTTTTACTAATTTGATTGCAATGTTATGTAATAAAAAATGATCTTAAACTCGTTCCCATTCCATATAAGATTTATGAAACTCGTCATGAATTATTTTTAATTTTAATTCGCCAAAAGGCTCGTTAAAATTAAAATAATTCATAACTCGTTTCATAAATAATTATATATCTACCTAAAATCTCATTATAGCCTAAATGTGTTCATGGAAGATTTACGTGTGTATTGATTATTCCATCATTTAATATACAGGTATGAAGAGTTGAAGATGCAAGGTATACTGATTGTATAAAATGATCAGGAACACCATAGCACCATATGCTTTAAGTTATTTGTAGAAGACTAATGTATTGTATTGAGTCATTCAAATGAAGTTTTTACGATAGAATTTGCAGCAACTCTGCAGCTCAGGGTGAGAAGGTTCTAGGCCCATTTTCCATATTTTATCTCAATGTACATGGAAGATGAGCCTGGCATGTTCATGCCTGTTAGGCGCCATATAACCTGTAATGTGTTGGTGCGCCTTAAAACCCCAATTCAATTCAATTCAATTCAATATTAAAGGTGTCATGTATCTTTAAATGTAATTAATGATGAGCATTGTATTTTAAATATCTTTTGAATTACAAGATGATCATTGGCTTTTTATTAAATGTTATGGTAACTGGCATTGCAATATATTGTAAGGCACTATATTGTAATTTACTGTATTGTAATTCATTGTATTGTAAATCTTCTTGTGGGAGAATGTATTATTTGTATTAGATGTTGAGAAAGTAATATGATGTATTGTTGAATGCATATATTTATTGTAATATATTTCAGTGGTTATCGATTGATTTAATCAATTGATTGAATATGGAAACATATGAAGAAGTGTTTTGTCTAACTACGGGTCCCTACCAAGCCCCTATTACATAACCAATGATAAGTTTGGGGCAAATAACGCAAAATATGACTTTGACCTTGGTAATTTTTGTCGTTCAGTGATGTCCACCAACGCCAACAATACATATGACCAAGTATCAAACAAAGAAAATGAGGCAATCACATACAGTTAACTGAGGTTAAGTTACCTTACCAAGGTTAAGTTTTGGGAAAATAATGCAAAATATGATCTTGAGCTTGGCAATTTTAGTCGTTCAGCGATGTCTACCAATGCCAACAATACATATGACCAAGTATCAAAGAAAGGGAATGAGGCAATCACATACAGTTCACTGAGGATAAGTTACCTAACCAAGGTTAAGTTTTGGGAAAATAATGCAAAATATGACCTTGAGCTTGGTAATTTTTGTCGTTCAATGATGTCCACCAATGCCAACAATACATATGACCAAGTATCAAAGAAAGAAAATGAGGCAATCACACACAGTTAATAATAATTTTGGCATTAGGTGATGTCCCTTGACCCAACAAAGCATCTGACAAAGTTTCAGAAAAAATCGAGCAGCAGTTGTCGAGTTATTGTTGTTTTAAAGTGTGGCCGCCGCCGCCGCCGCCGGAAAAGTGACTGCTATGTCTCACTACCCACTCTTGTGGGAGAGACAAAAATAACGCAGTTATGAATATGATGTCATATTTTTATCAAACTACGCAGTTAAAACATACTTTAACATAAGAGAGGCAACTCATACCTGTATCTGTTTGATTTACACAGAGTTACCCATTGTTATTGTGTAAATTAAGGTCAAGAAAATATTGCATTGATGTTACCAGGTGCATCGTTATAGCGATTGAGGTGAATGAAGGAACAATGCAAGTATACATTTTTTACAATGAAATTGTTGAATAGAATTTGCAAACATGTATTTAATTCATAAAATGTTACTGTAATATGGCCTAGTTGAATCTATCACTCGATAAAAAATATGACGGAAACTGGCAGAGTTTGAAATTAACTTTTTTCAGCAACTTGTCCATAGGACATAGGACCAGTAACTTACACAATTTACTTGTCCCCAGTCAAATTTACTTGTCCCTGCACTTCATGTAAAAGTGATACAAAAAACAAGATCAATCCTGAAAAATTACATTCAATCAGTTGCATTCCACCAATGAAAACAAGATGGGTTTTATTTGTCATTTACAATGTGCTCACCAATGTTTTGACATTTTTTCAGTCACAAGTTTTAAAGATGTAAAATTCATTCCTTTTTATAAAATTTAGTTGTCCATAGGACAGGTCACCTGGGACACAGGTCACCTGGGACAATTAACTTGTCCCCAGTAGAATCTACATGGCACAGGACAAGGGGACAACTGTTAATGTCAAACCCTGACTGGAAACCCTGACTGGGCTTGTAAACAAAATGATTTCTCAGTTTTAGTCTATTTATAAAAGGTCACGAGCCACTTCACGAGCCACTTCACGAGCCACTTCGATAATTTATATAAAACAAAATGCTTTGGTGTCAAATTTCCAGGTAGAGGTTACCTAGTAGAAAATAGAGTATAAATGGGTAGGATACACAGAAAAAATTAGTTTATGTTTACGCAAGTGACAGAAAGTGGCCCCCAACCATTGTCTCGGCCAGCTAGACCGTATCATGCATGTCTTACTTGCAGATTGAATGTTGTTTAACGGCTCTTCAACACAGTATATGTTATTTAGAGCTGCCCCAGAGAGAAGGGGAAGGATACATAGGAATTTGGGAACCATGCCGTATTCTTATTATCGAATAGATTCCCATGGTTCTTTAACGCGCTCGTGGGATAGACCGATACACGGGACCGCCCGGTTAACGTCCCCATCCGAAGGAAGAGGCTAAGGGAAAGTGTCTTGCCCAAGCAGATGTCGGTCTGGGTAGATTCGGACAATTAAAGCGGCCACTAGCAATTAGCACAAATTATTCGTTCATTTTTTTTCACACACATAAAGTCAACGTTTGCATGACGTCATACTGTACGTCAATTGTTGATGCATCAGTTAAACCTTTTTAACATCACTTGCTGCTTCTCATAAGTTAAAAAAAAAAATCATAAAATTAACTTAAAAATATGTTTTTTGAATGTCTCGTTGAATCTCTAAAAATCGCCCAAAACTTTGGTGAGATTTCAAACGTCCTATTTTCCCCAGGGCCTGTATCCGTGTTGCATAGCGGCATAGCGTAAGGAAGAAATCAGAAGCGGGCCGGGTGACCGAGGCTACCAACGACCAGTACAGTATCATAGAACGTCAGAATAATAAAAAAAAACCTGCATAATAGCCAACTTCTTAGGCTACTCCTATATCAAATTAACTGTAATCTGGAATGAAAACTGAGTGTCCTGCTGTAAGTTTCAAGTTTTGATAAATTATTATATAACTAAAATTACCCGGTTACTGCATTAATTCTTATCCGAGACAGTGCGATATACTGCGTTAACTATTTTTTATCTTAAAGTAGCCTACTATAAGCCTGAGATGGGAAACTAGTAAAGATAATATACACTAATATGAACAAGGCAAAGCCTCAAGACGGGCGAAGCTAACTAGTTTAAATAGATCTAAACGCTGTGATGCAGGGTTAGCATAATACTTAGTCTCATTTATTTGATGTCTTTGGGTGCTTTTTTTTTTACATACGGACGTTTATAGATGCACCCTAGATGGAGGATGGCACATCAAAAATCGTCTTGCCGTTCGTAGACGTGTATTTTATGCACTAGCATAATACTGTATTTTTTAATTCACATTGAGCTGAACGGAAAAGAAAGAACAATTATTCGGCCTGCATTTGCATATTTAGTACACTAGTGCAACATGACAAATATATTTCCCACACAGGAAGTTATGTAATAAACAAAAATACAGATTTCAAGTCTCTGGATCTCAAATTTCAATTAAACTAAAGTGATAGCCAATACCCATTCAAACTGAATGCAATTACCTTAACAATCAAGTCTGTACCATGTGCACATTGCCATCATGTTTATCTAGGTCCAGCTAGGCTGTCTTTGTACCAGAATTTTGACATTGTGTAGGATGTTTCATATCTGACTTTGTTATGAAGGCTGTTTTGATAATGAAAAGATTAGTGACTATCATGTCACTCGCCTTGCAATATTAATTTTTTTTAAAAATAAAAAGAAACTGCGATGTCACCACCTCCAAATATGTTATTTAATAGTGATATTGAATCAATCATTTTCTCACCCCACCATAAAATAAATTTAAGTTAGTACCTTAAATTCACTAGATAAAGTAAAGGTTAGCCACTGCTCCACCTCCAAATATGTAATCATATTAATTAATTTAAATATATTTAGTGTCAATAATAAATGAAAGTTTCGCGACTGTCTTGTCACCCACATCCAGTAATGTAATCTGACATGCTGGCCCCCATTTCTGCAAAATGTTTTCAGTGGTTTTTTATGTGTTTTGTGAATGCAGCCTGTGCCATTGTGAAAAATAGCGGCATTTTTCTAGAAATTGTAAAATATTATAACAAAAGATAAATAAACTTTTTTCACATTTATTTTCAGTTAGATATCCCTTGGTTTTAAGTTTTGTTTTTGGTAAATACAGACTAGTTTTAACACCAGCATATATTAAGACTGGTATCCTTACTGGTCTGTATTTACCCAATTTCTGTCTTTTTTCAGATTGTGCATTTTTTGAATATAATTGTGAAAAAAGGATACTTTTTGGAATTGAGAATGGGGCCGAATTTTCGGCCCCAAATTAGGCATAAAAATCACTGGTTTTCAAAATCTAAAATTGCCCAAAGGTATCACTTGAGACGAACACAAGCTACACACATAAGAATGGTGCAATTGCTTCTTCGAGTGTTGAAGAATGTGTGAATGATTAATGCAGAAGGGTAAATCTCAGTGGTATTGCCACAGATGGCAGTTACGAGTAAAGATACATTTGATCTGGGTTTGATTATTATGATTAGACACATTGGTAAATATCATCTGGAGAACATGAGCAACTATTTTCTAAATATTTTGATTAAATAATTGTCTAGCAATATAGGTTATAATTACACATGAAAAGCAAAGAAGAATCAGCATCTGCATTTGAAACGTTTGACAGAGTTATGCAGGATAAGGTTAAGGATATATCATGGGAGCAGTGCATTACATATTCATCTGACAATGCATCTGTAATGAAAGAGAAGCACAATAGTGTTCAGAGAAGAATTAAGGACTGGAAGCAAGCGAAACATTTCAAACCTCTTACCTAGAATGCTTTCAGTGGAAGCCTAGTCAGAAACTACTACGACATTACGAGCAATTCCCTGAAAGCTTGTCAGGAGGAAAAAGAAATGGAGAAAAAAAGTCTTAAAAACTGACCACAATTAGTCAAAGTAGCACAGAATATAGGGTATATGGTCCTAGTTATTGCTATTTTACTACGATTACAAGCCAACACTGTTAGATGTTACTGGAATGCCTCCTGACACCCCTAGTGTGTCGGGCAACTTTGTGGCCTTCAGATAAGTGTGGGCCACTTTTGAAGCCAAATCCAGAGAGAAAAATAAATATTGTTGTTCATACATTATTTTGTAAAACATTCACCTTTAAAAACTATTTACCTTTATCATATTATATTTGAGTAAACATCAAGTGCTTGAACTTGAAACCAATATTCAGGACTTAATTACACTATTCCTTTCTTCCAAAATGGTATACATAAATAAATCATTAAACCTAAACCATCAGAAACAACACTCATGAATCACATTTGCCATCCCTTTTCAACCGCAAAATAACCGGAAATCTACCGGGGAATAGTATCACCCGAAGTTTGACGTCATCACTTTATGCGTTTGTGACCACGTGACCCCCCAATGCGATCAAATTTTACTTTATTTCGATAACTACTCTCTTTTTTTAAGGTAGGTATTTATATAATGTTATATTTCTGAAATTGAACGTTTCACTTACGCTTAAAATTCAAAATAATGACCGAAAACAAAAAATAGAAAAAAATGAACGTACGAAATTGACTGGTATTCCACTTTGTCTGCCTAAAACTTTGCCCTACATTTGACGTCTGCTGTCCAGCCTAAGGATTGAAAATGGCGGCGCGAAACTTGACGAAAAATAAATATCGCCTAGTATGTGGGAAAACAAGTAAGTTTTCATACTCGCGTTACTGCAAGAGGGCTTCGCCGGCCGCGGCCGCCACGTCCGGGCTTCGCCCGTATTAACTTTTATAGAAAGTTATGGAAAACAGCATTTTTTTTGTTATATAAAAATCTGTTTAGTCGTATTTATCGATTAATGGCAACTAGCGAGACAATTGGCCAAGATTCATCCTCCGCAATTGCGGAAATTAACGAAGAGTTCCGATGTCTTTGATCGTACATAGTCGGCCAATTCCGTCATTCTTCGGTGATTGCGAGATGTTGCGAATGGCACCCAGACAATGGACATCGCCGAAGAGGCCCGAAGTGAATTTACCATGCCTATCAGCGGAAGTAGAGACTGGTTTCCCGTTCCTTAAGCTCGACTCTCATATATTTGGCCGAAATCGGAAACCAAAGGGATAATTTTTTTCAAACTGATAGTATGTGGACAAAAGTTGATACCGTTAAGGGCTTCGCGCCAGGGATAAATCCCCTATTAAATTTTATAGAAAGTTATGGAAAACAGCATTTTTTTTGTTATCTAAAAAATGTTCTTACCTGCCTGTACAGTAGCATACCAATAAATCCGCAACGTGTCCTAAAATGGTTTATTCCAATCTGGGATGAAAATAACCTTTCACGTGTCGGTGCGCCGTAAAACTGAATTCAATTCAATGTTCTTTTAAAAGTAAAAGACTGCTTGACTAAAAATTCAAAATGGCCACTCCAAAAACCATAAGTGGTATTGATTTGGAACCATTACCAAAATGACTGACTTGACATGTTGTTGGTCCTAAATGAAATTTATTTTGATCCGACGTCAAGCATGACATTCAGTGGCCATCTTTGTTTACAGTAGTGTTAAATTGAAAAAACGTGACGACGACTCCTCTGAATCTAACTGATGCATAGCTGTCAAGGCCCAGTGGAAGACTAGGGTAAGATATCAGGAAAGTAATCTGTGACTTGGCAGAAGCCGCAGCAACAAGAGAATGGACTGTTCATGGTAAGAAGGCAAGGCAAGATAAAAGGCAAACAGCAAACGTTGCCTTTCTTCAGGATTTCGGTGGAAGTTATTGTATGTCGAAAGCCAGGTAAGCTTAATAGCCTGATGTGTTGTCCATCAATCTGTTAACTTTTTCTTGTGGACATGTTTCATCCGATCTTAACCAAACTTGCACAGTAGTTACGTACGGTATCCATAATATTGTGGAGTTCTTAAACCAGCCAGATTTGATCACTGATAGCAGAGTCATCTGCCCTTGAATTGGCAAAAATGCATAATTTTGCATTGTGGGAAAATCTAGCCCATGCATATTGTATCCGACCTTAACCAAAGTTACACAGTAGTCAAGTCATATAGTCATATAATTTTGGACGAGCTCTTGAACCAGCCATACTGGATCGCTAGCAACAGAGTTATCTTTCCTTCACTTGACATACTTTTGCATTATGGGCACTGTAGCCCCTTATTTGTTTTATCCAATAGTATCCAAACACTAATTATTTGTCCATAAGATCTCGGAGGAGTTCTTGAACCAGCCAAATTGAATTGCTAATAGTGGAGTTATCTGCCCCTGAATTGGCAAAAATGCTTAATTTTGTATTGTGGGCACTCTAGTTCCTCCATATTTTATCCGACCTTACCTAAACTTACACAGTATTGTCATAAATTCAAATGATCTTTGACAAGCTCTTGAACCAGCCAGATTCGATCACTAATAACAGAGTAATCTGTCCTTGACTTGGCAAAATGCATACTTTTGTCTTGTGGGAACTAGCACCTTTATTTGTTTTATCCAATCTTATCCAAGCCTACACAGTAGTTATTTATCCATAATGTTACGGGTAAAATGTAACGAGAAATGAAGTACAAAACCAGCAACAACAATTTTTAAAATATAATCAACAAATTTATTCAAATAGTACAATGAAAAATATTCACTTACAGAATACACGTACATTATATTAGATCCAGTATTTCTTTCAATTCTGATTTAAAAATAAAGTTAAAATACTATCAAGTGCCCCTTTAATACAAATTGTCAAGTTTTGTTTTAATCCAATTTTATTTTGTCTTTCCTGGTTATTCACAATAGTCCAAATAATCCAATGTCACTTTAAGTACAGATGAGCACAATAATTTGTATCCTCTCACTGTGTATACAGTCAAACCTGGATTAAGAGACCGCTCAGTGGAAAGACCAAAAGTGGTCTCTTAATACAGGTTGTCTCTTAAAACAGGGTCTAACATTGTTCGATTTTTAGCTCTACTGGCCAAGGGCCAGCAGAGTTTATGGGATGCTGTGTTGTCCGTCGTCCGTCGTCTGTCTGTCTGTCGTCTGTCGTCTGTCTGTCTGTCGTCCGTTAACTTTTCTTCAAACGACTTCTCCTCAGAAACCGCTTGGCTAATTTTGACCAAACTTCACGTGGATGATTCTTAGATGCATGCTTTTTAGATTTGTTAAAGTTAGGTCAACGCTACATCCAAGATGGCTGCCATTACCATATATGCAAGAGCCAGAGGTTTAATATTTTGCATTTGCTATAAGCTTGTGGTCCTCTATCAAGTTTGTTCAAATGGTGACCCAGGGGTCACATTTGGCCCAACCCAGGGGGTCACAGTTTTACATAGGCTTGTATAGGGAAAAACTGAAAAAATTCTTCTTCTCTGGAACCACATGGCACAGAGCTCTCATGTAATACATGTAGCATCAGCTTATGGTCCTCTACTAAGTTTGTTCAAATGGTGACCCGGAGGTCAAATTTGTCCCCGCCCCGAGAGTCACAGTTTTACATAGACTTATATAGGATTATTTTTTTTAAAAATCTTCTTCTCGCCAACTACAAGAGTCAGAGGTTTGATATGTTACATTTATTATAAGCTTATGGTCCTTTACCAAGTTTGTTCAAATAGTGACCCTGGGGTCACATTTGGTCCCGCCCCAAGGGTCACATGTTTTACATAGACATGTATAGGGAAAAACTTAAAAAATCTTCTTCTCTGAAACTGCAAGAGCCAGAGGTTTAATATTTTGCTGTTGCTATAAGCTTATGGTTCTTTACCTATTTTGTTCAAATGGCGACCCTGGGGTCACATCTGGCCCTACCCCGGGGATTCACAGTTTTACATAAATGCTTGTAGAGGGAAAAACTGAAAAAAAATCTTCTCAGGAACTGCAAGAGCCAGAGGTTTAATATTTTGCATTTGCTAAAAGCTTATGGTCCTTTACCAAGTTTGTTCAAAAAAAAATTTGATTTTTTTTTTTTTTAGCTCTATGTTCGACCAGTCGGACCAGTAACAGAGGTGTTCTTGTTTTAGTTAAACATGCTATATGTTGCCTCGTTACTACGGTTGGGCCTTCATTTTTCATCTGATCTTTACCAAACTTTACCAGATTCTTTAGTTATGGCCCTTGATTTAGTTAAAAAGCTGTTTTTTGCCCGAAACTTTCAAAAAAACGTAAATGGCAGTCACTCACTTCATTGATGTTATAAGAGCCATGTTAGCCAGTAGAGCGTCCACAGGCCCTCTTGGGCCTCTTGTTTATGAAATATTAAGAGAAATTCAGTACATGTATTAAAATGAATGCCTTTAAATTGTAGGTATCTTGTATTATTTCATATATATATGGGGTATCTTGTAAAGGAATAATAAACACTTATGCAACTAAGACAACTTTAATTTATGTTTTTAGTTTAAGTGTATACGAAATATAAACATGTGAAATAGATCATGAAATAGATAATCAAACACAAAACAAACAAACAAAACAGTTTGATCATAAAGAGTGTTTCACACAACACAGATAAAAGCACAAATAATGGAACTCGAAAACAGTTTGTTATTCTGCAATTAACTTGTTTAAAGCATTTTATGCCATTGTATTTTTAAAAAAAGAATATCTTTGAAAGAGTGTGTTTGATTGTATAACGGGCACGTTTTCTGTCACCAGACACATTTATCTCAAAATTAACTAAACCTCCAATTTTCGTTTTAATATGTTGTGAATTTGTGTTTTACTGACACCTAACTCGTCTGCTATTTTACGCGCACTTTTCGATTTACTACGTTTAATCACATTAATCCACTCGTCTAACGTTAACACTTTACGCTTCGACATGATTTCAATAACTTTATTTATTGTAATCAGCTGTTAAAAATAGCGAGTAAATATATTACTGTTGCCATCACCTGATATCAACAAATTATTATGTTATCCAAACACTACGTCGTATAAATATAACTCCATCAATATTAATTAGGGCACTTGACAGTATTGAGCAATCCCATCTCCGTATAAAAATAAACTTATGAGTATCAATGAACAATTCAACCTTTCAATGTAACGCTCCCAATCATCGATGTTTTCCACATCAAGCATTCGAAGGTGATAATTGGTATTGCAACTTATAAATTGGTACGTATATTTGATATCTCCTACAGGGGGAAGATTACAAAGGCTAATTAGGTTATTGTTGAACTTATGTTTGATCTCGTTTCTGTGTGAATTACCGATAGCTAAACTGTTTTTGTTTTTTTTTCAGTTTGATTTTCTGAAGAAAAAAATGGCGGTCGCTTATTGATCATAAAATTGGTCTTTTGGTATGAAAATATGCGGTCGTTGGTCTTCTTAGACAGGTGGTCGCTTAATACAGTATCAATTAATAGCGAAAGTAGTCGGGGGATTCAAAGTGGTCTCTTATGGCAGGTGGGCGCTTAAACCAGGTGGTCGGATGACCAGGTTTGACTGTATATTTAATAAAAAGCATCCAATATTTCCATAATGTTTCTTTTAACTTTATACTGAACTCTGAAGTAAATACTGAACGAAATACTGAAAAAAATAACAACCCCCAAAATGCTATATTTATACTGTCATAGAACATCCTAGAACACCTTAGAAACCTTAAGATAAACATTTTATTTAAATAACCTTGAATGACAGAATCAACATAAACATCATATGACGTTTATCATAAATATCTTATTTTCCCACCTAAAAACTTCTGTATGTTACTAATTTTAAATGAATGATCTTGGATGACACAATAACATGTCAACATCATCATTATAAACACCCATGCAAACAGTTCAGTTTAGGTATATATTAAAAGCTCAAAACATAGTTGTCAATTTTTATTCTGAACGACTTTTTCACATGTTTTTCAGGAGGAACAAAGTCTAAACCAAGACAAATGACTTTTATCACCACGGTATCTTAAACTGGCTAGTCTGGCCAGTGTTAATTCACTGCATGCACAGTTGCAGCTAAATGGTGCTATTAATGTCAAAGCTTTAGAGGTATTGTTTTTATTATGAATGTGCAGAGGTCATATTTAAGACAATCTTCTATGAGTAATGCATGACCATTGTTTTGTTATCATTAGAAACAGGGAAACGCTTGTTAGCGTTTATTGACACTTGGTGTAAATAACGCTGATGCTGATATTTCATGCTTATACTATAGATATGTAAATAAGGTTTATATTTTTTTACTTAATAAACATGTGTCTTACAATTAACTTTGGATACCATATATTCAGTTGCAAGTTAACAGATAAAGGTTAAATTAAAATGAAAGGTGTTGCAGTGACAATGTCAAAATGCATGTCCTATATTTTGGTATAAAGTTAGTGAACTCAAAAGCAGATCGATAGCCTACTTTGTTTGCAGACTGTTTACCGATGTGACGTATATATATTTGAAAACTATGTCAAAATTT
>JAWPHD010022595.1:0-24613 GCA_037043455.1 Cyrtodaria siliqua | reverse complement strand
CCTTTTGTCTCTGCAGATGTATGCTAAAGCAATGAAAAACCTATTTTTCAAATTAAAAAATGCCTAAAATTGAGAAAAAAATAGAATTATTTTCTGTTTTCCTTTTGTCTCTGCAGATGTATGCTAAAGCAATGAAAAACCTATTTTTCAAATTAAAAATTGCCTAAAATTGAGAAAAAAATAGAATTATTTTCTGTTTCGTTTTGTATTTGCAGATGTATGCTAAAGCAATGAAAAACCTATTTTTCAAATTAAATTGCCTAAAATTGAGAAAAAAATAGAATTATTTTCTGTTTCCTTTTGTCTCTGCAGATGTATGCTAAAGCAATGAAAAACCTATTTTTCAAATTAAAAATAACCTAAAATTGAGAAAAAAATAGATTTATTTTCTGTTTTCCTTTTGTCTCTGCAGATGTATGCTAAAGCAATGAAAAACCTATTTTTCAAATTGAAAATTGCCTAAAATTGAGAAAAAAAAAGAATTATTTTCTGTTTTCTTTTTGTATCTGCAGATGTATGCTAAAGCAATGAAAAACCTATTTTTCAAATTAAAAATTGCCTAAAATTGAGAAAAAATAGAATTATTTTCTGTTTTCCTTTTGTCTCTGTAGATGTATGCTAAAGCAATTAAAAACCAATTTTTCAAATTAAAAATAACCTAAAATTGAGAAAAAAATAGATTTATTTTCTGTTTTCCTTTTGTCTCTGCAGATGTATGCTTAAGCAATGAAAACCCTATTTTTCAAATTATAAATTGCCTAAAATTGAGAAAAAAATAGAATTATTTTCTGTTTTCCTTTTGTCTCTGCAGATGTATGCTAAAGCAATGAAAATCCTATTTTTCAAATTAAAAATTGCCTAAAATTGAGAAAAAATAGAATTATTTTCTGTTTTCCTTTTGTCTCTGCAGACGTATGCTAAAGCAATGAAAAACCTATTTTTCAAATTAAAAATTGCCTAAAATTGAGAAAAAAATAGAATTATTTTCTGTTTTCCTTTTGTCTCTGCAGATGTATGCTAAAGCAATGAAAAACCTATTTTTCAAATTAAAAATAACCTAAAATTGAGAAAATATAGAATTATTTTCTGTTTTCCTTTTGTCTCTGCAGATGTATGCTACAGCAATGAAAAACCTATTTTTCAAATTAAAAATTGCCTAAAATTGAGAAAAAAAAAGAATTATTTTCTGTTTTCCTTTTGTCTCTGCAGATGTATGCTAAAGCAATGAAAAACCTATTTTTCAAATTAAAAATAACCTTAAATTGAGAAAATATAGAATTATTTTCTGTTTTCCTTTTGTCTCTGCAGATGTATGCTACAGTAATGAAAAACCTATTTTTCAAATTAAAATTGCCTAAAATTGAGAAAAAAAACGAATTATTTTCTGTTTTCCTTTTGTCTCTGCAGATGTATGCTAAAGCAATTAAAAACCTATTTTTCAAATTAAAAATAACCTAAAATTGAGAAAAAAATAGATTTATTTTCTGTTTTCCTTTTGTCTCTGCAGATGTATGCTACGGCAATGAAAAACCTATTTTTTCAAATTAAAAATTGCCTAAAATTGAGAAAAAAATAGAATTATTTTCTGTTCTCCTTTTGTCTCTGCAGATGTATGCTAAAGCAATGAAAAACCTATTTTTCAAATTAAAAAATGCCTAAAATTGAGAAAAAAATAGAATTATTTTCTGTTTTCCTTTTGTCTCTGCAGATGTATGCTAAAGCAATGAAAAACCTATTTTTCAAATTAAAAATTGCCTAAAATTGAGAAAAAAATAGAATTATTTTCTGTTTTCGTTTTGTATTTGCAGATGTATGCTAAAGCAATGAAAAACCTATTTTTCAAATTAAATTGCCTAAAATTGAGAAAAAAATAGAATTATTTTCTGTTTTCCTTTTGTCTCTGCAGATGTATGCTAAAGCAATGAAAAACCTATTTTTCAAATTAAAAATAACCTAAAATTGAGAAAAAATAGATTTATTTTCTGTTTTCCTTTTGTCTCTGCAGATGTATGCTAAAGCAATGAAAAACCTATTTTTCAAATTGAAAATTGCCTAAAATTGAGAAAAAAAAAAGAATTATTTTCTGTTTTCTTTTTGTATCTGCAGATGTATGCTAAAGCAATGAAAAACCTATTTTTCAAATTAAAAATTGCCTAAAATTGAGAAAAAATAGAATTATTTTCTGTTTTCCTTTTGTCTCTGTAGATGTATGCTAAAGCAATTAAAAACCAATTTTTCAAATTAAAAATAACCTAAATTGAGAAAAAAATAGATTTATTTTCTGTTTTCCTTTTGTCTCTGCAGATGTATGCTTAAGCAATGAAAACCCTATTTTTCAAATTATAAATTGCCTAAAATTGAGAAAAAAATAGAATTATTTTCTGTTTTCCTTTTGTCTCTGCAGATGTATGCTAAAGCAATGAAAATCCTATTTTTCAAATTAAAAATTGCCTAAAATTGAGAAAAAAATAGAATTATTTTCTGTTTTCCTTTTGTCTCTGCAGACGTATGCTAAAGCAATGAAAAACCTATTTTTCAAATTAAAAATTGCCTAAAATTGAGAAAAAAATAGAATTATTTTCTGTTTTCCTTTTGTCTCTGCAGATGTATGCTAAAGCAATGAAAAACCTATTTTTCAAATTAAAAATAACCTAAAATTGAGAAAATATAGAATTATTTTCTGTTTTCCTTTTGTCTCTGCAGATGTATGCTACAGCAATGAAAAACCTATTTTTCAAATTAAAAATTGCCTAAAATTGAGAAAAAAAAAGAATTATTTTCTGTTTTCCTTTTGTCTCTGCAGATGTATGCTAAAGCAATGAAAAACCTATTTTTCAAATTAAAAATAACCTAAAATTGAGAAAATATAGAATTATTTTCTGTTTTCCTTTTGTCTCTGCAGATGTATGCTACAGTAATGAAAAACCTATTTTTCAAATTAAAAATTGCCTAAAATTGAGAAAAAAAACGAATTATTTTCTGTTTTCCTTTTGTCTCTGCAGATGTATGCTAAAGCAATTAAAAACCTATTTTTCAAATTAAAAATAACCTAAATTGAGAAAAAAATAGATTTATTTTCTGTTTTCCTTTTGTCTCTGCAGATGTATGCTACGGCAATGAAAAACCTATTTTTTCAAATTAAAAATTGCCTAAAATTGAGAAAAAAATAGAATTATTTTCTGTTCTCCTTTTGTCTCTGCAGATGTATGCTAAAGCAATGAAAAACCTATTTTTCAAATTAAAAATTGCCTAAAATTGAGAAAAAAATAGAATTATTTTCTGTTTTCCTTTTGTCTCTGCAGATGTATGCTAAAGCAATGAAAAACCTATTTTTCAAATTAAAAATAACCTAAAATTGAGAAAATATAGAATTATTTTCTGTTTTCCTTTTGTCTCTGCAGATGTATGCTACAGCAATGAAAAACCTATTTTTCAAATTAAAAATTGCCTAAAATTGAAAAAAAATAGAATTATTTTCTGTTCTCCTTTTGTCTCTGCAGATGTATGCTAAAGCAATGAAAAACCTATTTTTCAAATTAAAAATTGCCTAAAATTGAGAAAAAAATAGAATTATTTTCTGTTTTCCTTTTGTCTCTGCAGATATATGCTAAAGCAATGAAAAAAAAAACTATTTTTCAAATTAAAAATTGCCTAAAATTGAGAAAAAAATAGAATTATTTTCTGTTTTCCTTTTGTCTCTGCAGATGTATGCTAAAGCAATGAAAAACCTATTTTTCAAATTAAAAATTGCCTAAAATTGAGAAAAAAATAGAATTATTTTCTGTTTTCCTTTTGTCTCTGCAGATGTATGCTAAAGCAATGAAAAACATATTTTTCAAATTAAAAATAACCTAAAATTGAGAAAATATAGAATTATTTTCTGTTTTCCTTTTGTCTCTGCAGATGTATGCTAAAGCAATGAAAACCCTATTTTTCAAATTATAAATTGCCTAAAATTGAGAAAAAATAGAATTATTTTCTGTTTTCCCATTGTCTCTGCAGATGTATGCTTAAGCAATGAAAAACCTATTTTTCAAATTAAAAATTGCCTAAAATTGAGAAAAAATAGAATTATTTTCTGTTCTCCTTTTGTCTCTGCAGATGTATGCTAAAGCAATGAAAAACCTATTTTTCAAATTAAAAATTGCTTAAAATTGAGAAAAAAATAGAATTATTTTCTGTTTTCCTTTTGTCTCTGCAGATGTATGCTAAAGCAATGAAAAACCTATTTTTCAAATTAAAAATAAACTAAAATTGAGAAAATATAGAATTATTTTCTGTTTTCCTTTTGTCTCTGCAGATGTATGCTACAGCAATGAAAAACCTATTTTTCAAATTAAAAATTGCCTAAAATTGAGAAAATATAGAATTATTTTCTGTTTTCCTTTTGTCTCTGCAGATGTATGCTACAGCAATGAAAAACATATTTTTCAAATTAAAAATTGCCTAAAATTGAGAAAAAAATAAAATTATTTTCTGTTTTCCTTTTGTCTCTAGGTCCGTGAGCTTTCATGGGAGATAATAGAGGTGTGAGACCTGAAGAGAGCAAATTTGTTTAGCAACATCATCCATAACATAACATTTAGTAGCTATGTGCAGTACCTATACAATATGTCCATAAGCATGAGTAGAAGTGAAATAATTCAGGATAATGTGACTGAGAGTAACGCTTTCATTCGACAAGTTCTCGCTGCAAAACATGTTTTCAACACTTGTAGTGTTTGTGTAATAACTCCACCATTTTTACCTCAATCTTCACGAGATTCTCATAAGCAATTCAATTTGGCATCTGCTATCATATCATAATGATTACAACAATATTAGTTCATATCATCGTATCAGACATATGTATTCAATGATCAACAGCTGAAATATGAATAGGAAAATATCATTTCTTCCAGTATCATGGTAACAAGATAAAAGACTAAAGTATACCAGTCAATAGCTATGCATTTAGATTCTGCATGTCAAACAAACCACCAACTAAGCTTAGATCTGAGAATATGAAGAAATATGCAAGTCAGAGTATCACTTGAATTTTGGCGGTATTCTGCCTTTAACACAAAAATACACAAGAAACGTCATCAACCATAGTATTTCTTTAATATATCTGCCATTTTTGACTCAATCTGCATGAAAATTTCCTTAACATGATCTGTGTCATCTGTTTTCTGAAAATGCAACACGATACATAAATACCCCATGTAGAACAAACATAACTGAAGCTGTAACTGTAACTATTCTGGTAAAATTTAAAGAATTCAAGAACTGCACCTGCGCCAAGACCAGTAATTTAAAACAATAAAATACATAAGTTAGCCAGGTGTTTTTTTTCTCGCCCTGTGAAAAATACAAAATTCATACACTAGCTAACTGAATATTTGGTGATTAAGTCAAACACTTCTGAACTTTAAATGAAACCTCATATCAACATGGGATTTTCTGTATCATCTGTCTTTCACACTGCAGATGTATGCTAAAGCAAAGAAAAACCTATTTTTCAAATTAAAAATTGCCTAAAATTGGGAAAAAAATAGAATTATTTTCTGTTTTCCTTTTGTCTCTAGGTCCGTGAGCTTTCAGGGAGATATTAGAGGTGTGAGACCTTAAAAGGAATGTACCGCCACAGTCAAACGTCTTTATTATTGAAATTTCTGGGGAAAAAATTAATAAAGTTGAAAGAATTATCAAAAAATATATGATTATTTGAAGGTTCTGTTGAAACTCATATGACCAGTAAAGGATTTTGCATTCATTTGCATCGACTTTCTTTGCTTTAAAAGATATTGATCAATATTTTATATATGGTAATTTGGAACTAAGACGTCATAGTACTCAAAATAGCGTCTCCAATATTTGTTTTAGAACAACCTTCAAATGGTCATATCTTTTTTTTATTTATCATCCGATTTTGAAATTCTTTCATCTTTTCCCAAGTTTTTCAGACCTCTCAATAATAAAGCTTGTTTGCAGTGATTCTATATTCCCTTAAATAGCGAGATTGGATACGGGACTCCTTGATAAACGAGTGTTATCCAATACGTTTAGCCAGAGAATATAAGATTATCTCGTATATCACTTAACACGCATAACACAGGAAATTGTAACTTTTGATTATTACTTTTTGTTATCATAATTAATTATGTATGGTGTGCGTGTATTTAATAATAACACTAATAATAATAATAATAATAATTTTACAATGTACTAACTTCTGTAAAATGAACAGAAAGCAAACATATATCATAAATAATCAACACAATAGCACATCACATCATCAATTCACTCTATGTCAATCAAATAAATACATTTCCACTGAGGACAGACACCCTGTCATTTATACAAAGACACTATTTTTATGCTTATCAATTTAGAAATGCAATACATTATCAAAATAAAGTAATTAGCGTATTTTGGTATTTAAACAAAGTTACTTTCCCTGACAAACTATCCTCCGTTTGTATTTTGACGGCAGCAGACGTAAACTGTACATTTCCATTGTTTTTCAGGTAAATTATGTTATTTAAAACAGTTGCATGATAAACAAAATTACATGATTAGTAACTTAGAGATTCAGTTGTATTTTGGCACGTGTCGAAAAGTGATAAATGCGAGCCTCTTCGAAAAGTGATAAATACTCGCCAGAGGCTCGCATTCATCACTTTTCTTACACTCGCCAAAATACAGCTGAAATTCTAAGTTACTAACCATGTAATTCTTAGGTATACACCACAGCGACATTCAGCATCAACGATTTCATCAAACATGACTGCGAGCTCGTATTTTTGATATTATAAAAAGAAAATAATACAAACATTTCGTGAAATCAGATGTGACCGGCGAGTAATACTGATAAGTCCAGTATAACAGACATGACTGGAAATGATATGATAAGCCCAATATAACAGACAGGAATGGAATTGATATGATTAGCCCAATATAACAGACATGACTGGAAATGATATGATAAGTCCAATATGACAGACATGACTGGAAATGATATGATAAGTCAATATAACAGACATGATTGGAAATGATATGATAAGCCCAATATAACAGACAGGACTGGAAATGATATGATAAGCCCAATATAACAGACAGGACTGGAAATGATATGATAAGTCCAATATAACAGACATGACTTGAAATGATATGATAAGCCCACTATAACAGACAGGACGACTGGAAATGATATGATCAGTCCAATATAACAGACATGACTTGAAATGATATGATAAGCCCAATATAACAGACAGGACTGGAAACGTAATGATAAGCACAATATAACAGACAGGACTGGCAATGATATGATAAGTCCAATATAACAGACAGGACTGGAAATGATATGATAAGTCCAATATAACAGACATGACTGGAAATGATATGATAAGCCCAATATAACAGACATGACTGGAAATGATATGATAAGTCCAATATAACAGACAGGACTGGAAATGATATGATAAGCCCAATGTAACAGACAAGACTGGAAATGATATGATAAGCCCAATATAACAGACAGGACTGGAAATGATATGATAAGTCCAATATAACAGACAGGACTGGAAATGATATAAGCCCAATATAACAGACATGACTGGAAATGATATGATAAGCCCAATATAACAGACAGGACTGGAAATGATATGATAAGCCAATGTAACAGACAGGACTGGAAATGATATGATAAGCCCAATGTAATAGACAGGACTTGAAATGATAGGATAAGCCCATTATAACAGACAGGTCTGGAAATGATATGATAAGCACAATATAACAGACATGACTGGAAATGATATGATAAGCCCAATATAACAGACAGGACTGGAAACGATATGATAAGCCCAATATAACAGACAGGACTGGAAATGATATGATAAGCACAATATAACAGACAGGACTGGAAACGATATGATAAGTCCAATATAACAGACAGGACTGGAAACGATATGATAAGCCCAATATAACAGACAGGACTGGAAATGATATGATAGCCCAATATAGCAGACAGGACTGGAAACGATATGATAAGCCCAATATAACAGACAGGACTGGAAATGAAATGATAAGCCCAATATAACAGACAGGACTGGAAATGATATGATAAGCACAATATAATAGACAGGACTGGAAACGATATGATAAGCACAATGTAACAGACAGGACTGGAAACGATATGATAAGCACAATGTAACAGACAGGACTGGAAAAGATATGATCAGCCCAATATAACAGACAGGACTGGAAATGATATGATAAGCTCAATATAACAGACAGGACTGGAAATGATATGATAAGACCAATGTTACAGACATGACTGGAAACGATATGATAAGCCCAATATAACAGACAGGACTGGAAATGATATGATAAGCCCAATATAACAGACAGGACTGGAAATGATATGATAAACCCAATGGTATAGGCAGGTCTGGAAATGATATGATAAGCACAATGTAACAGACAGGACTGGAAACGATATGATGAGCACAATGTAACAGAGAGGACTGGAAATGATATGATGAGCCCAATGTAACAGACAGGACTGAAAACGATATGATAAGCCCAATATAACAGACAGGACTGGAAATGATATGATAAGCCCAATGTAATAGACAGGACTGGAAACGATATGATAAGCACAATGTAACAGACATGACTGGAAACGATATCATAAGCCCAATATAACAGACAGGACTGGAAATGATATGATGAGCCCAATATAACAGACAGGACTGGAAATGATATGATAAGCCCAATGTAATAGACAGGACTGGAAACTTTATGATAAGCACAATATAACAGACATGACTGGAAACGATATGATAAGCCCAATATAACAGACAGGACTGGAAACGATATGATAAGCCCAAAATAACAGACAGGACTGGAAATGATATGATAAGCACAATGTAACAGACAGGACTGGAAACGATATTATAGCCCAATATAACAGACAGGACTGGAAATGATATATGATATGATAAGCCCAATATAACAGACAGGACTGGAAATGATATGATAAGCCCAATGTAATAGACAGGACTGGAAATGATATGATAAGCACAATGTAACTGACAGGACTGGAAACGATATGATAAGCACAATGTAACAGACAGGACTGCAAATGATATGATAAGCCCAATATAACACACAGGACTGGAAATGATATGATAAGCCCAATATAACAGACAGGACTGGAAATGATATGATAAGTCCAATGTAATAGACAGGACTGGAAATGATATGATAAGCACAATGTAACAGACAGGACTGGAAACGATATGATAGCCCAATATAACAGACAGGACTGGAAATGATATGATAAGCCCAATATAACAGACAAGACTGGAAATGATATGATAAGCACAATGTAACAGACAGGACTGGAAACGATATGATAGCCCAATATAACAGACAGGACTGGAAACGATATGATAGCCCAATATAACAGACAGGACTGGAAATGATATTATAGCCCAATATAACAGACAGGACTGGAAATGATATATGATATGATAAGCCCAATATAACAGACAGGACTGGAAATGATATGATAAGCCCAATGTAATAGACAGGACTGGAAATGATATGATAAGCACAATGTAACAGACAGGACTGGAAACGATATGATAAACACAATGTAACAGACAGGACTGCTAATGATATGATAAGCCAAATATAACAGACAGGACAGGAAATTATATGATAAGCCCAATATAACAGACAGGACTGGAAATGATATGATAATCCCAATGTAATAGACAGGACTGGAAACGATATGATAAGCCCAATGCAACAGACAGGACTAGAAATGATATGATAAGCACAATGTAACAGACAGGACTGGAAATGATATGATAAGCCAAATATAACAGACAGGACTCGAAATGATATGATAAGCCCAATGTAATAGACAGGACTGGAAATGATATGATAATCCCAATATAACAGACAGGACTGGAATTGATATGATAAGCCCAATGTAATAGACAGGACTGGGACCAATATAACAGACAGGACTGGAAATGATATGATAAGCCCAATATAACAGACAGGACTGGAAACGATATGATAAGACCAATATAACAGACACGACTGAAAACGATACGATATCCCAATATAACAGACAGGACTGGAAATAATATGATAAGCCCAATATAACAGGCAGGACTGGAAATGATATGATAAGCCCAATATAACAGACAGGACTGGAAACGATATGATAGCCCAATATAACAGACAGGACTGGAAATGATATGATAGCCCAATGTAATAGACATGCCTGGAAATGATATGATAAGCACAATGTAATAGACAGGACTGGAAACGATATGATAAGCCCAATATAACAGACAGGACTGGAAACGATATGATAGCCCAATATAACAGACAGGACTGGAAATGATATGATAAGCACAATATAACAGACAGGACTGGAAATGATATGATAAGCACAATATAACAGACAGGACTGGAAACGATATGATAGCCCAATATAACAGACAGGACTGGAAACGATATGATAAGCATAATATAACAGACAGGACTGGAAACGATATGATAGCCCAATATAACAGACAGGACTGGAAATGATATGATAAGCCCAATATAACAGACAGGACTGGAAATGATATGATAAGCACAATGTAACAGACAGGACTGGAAACGATATTATAGCCCAATATAACAGACAGGACTGGAAATGATATATGATATGATAAGCCCAATATAACAGACATGACTGGAAATGATATGATAAACCCAATGTAATAGACAGGACTGGAAATGATATGATAAGATCAATGTAATAGACAGGACTGGAAATGATATGATAATCCCAATATACCAGACAGGACTGGAAATGATATGATAAGCCCAATGTAGTAGACAGGACTGGAAATGATATGATAAGCACAATGTAACAGACAGGACTGGAAACGATATGATCAGCCCAATATAACAGACAGGACTGGAAATGATATGATAAGCCCAATATAACAGACAGGACAGGAAACGATATGATAAGCCCAATATAACAGACAGGACTGGAAACGATACGATAGCCCAATATAACAGACAGGACTGGAAATGATATGATAAGCCCAATATAACAGACAGGACTGGAAATGATATGATAAGCCCAATATAACAGACAGGACTGGAAATGATATGATAAGCCCAATGTAATAGACAGGACTGGAAATGATATGATAAGCACAATGTAACAGACAGGACTAGAAACGATATGATAAGCACAATGTAACAGACAGGACTGCAAATGATATGATAAGCCAAATATAACAGACATGACTGGAAATGATATGATAAGCCAAATGTAATAGACAGGACTGGAAATGATATAATAATCCCAATATAACAGACAGGACTGGAAATGATATGATAAGCCCAATGTAATAGACAGGACTGGAAATGATATGATAAGCACAATGTAACAGACAGGACTGGAAACGATATGATCAGCCCAATATAACAGACAGTACTGGAAACGATATGATAAGCCCAATATAACAGACAGGACTGGACACGATATGATCAGCCCAATATAACAGACAGTACTGGAAACGATATGATAAGCCCAATATAACAGACAGGACTGGAAACGATATGATAAGCCCAATATAACAGACAGGACTGGAAACGATAAGATAGCCCAATATAACAGACAGGACTGGAAATGATATGATAAGCCCAATATAACAGACAGGACTGGAAATGATATGATAAGCCCAATATAACAGACAGGACTGGAAACGATATGATAAGCCAAATATAACAGACAGGACTGGAAATGATATGATAAGCACAATGTAACAGACAGGACTGCAAATGATATGATAAGCCCAAAATAAAAGACAGGACTGGAAATGATATGATAAGCCCAATATAACAGACATGACTGGAAATGATATGATAAGCCCAATGTAATAGACAGGACTGGAAACGATATGATAAGCCCAATGTAACAGACAGGACTGGAAATGATATAATAAGCACAATATAACAGACAGGACTGGAAATGATATGATAAGCCAAATATAACAGACATGACTGGAAATGATATGATAAGCCAAATGTAATAGACAGGACTGGAAATGATATGATAATCCCAATATAACAGACAGGACTGGAAATGATATGATAAGCCCAATGTAATAGACAGGACTGGAAATGATATGATAAGCACAATGTAACAGACAGGACTGGAAACGATATGATCAGCCCAATATAACAGACAGGACTGGAAACGATATGATAAGCCCAATATAACAGACAGGACTGGAAATGATATGATAAGCCCAATATAACAGACAGGACTGGAAACGATATGATAAGCCCAATATAACAGACAGGACTGGAAACGATAAGATAGCCCAATATAACAGACAGGACTGGAAATGATATGATAAGCCCAATATAACAGACAGGACTGAAAATGATATGATAAGCCCAATATAACAGACAGGACTGGAAACGATATGATAAGCCAAATATAACAGACAGGACTGGAAATGATATGATAGCCCGATGTAATAGACATGACTGGAAATGATATGATAAGCACAATGTAATAGACAGGACTGGAAACGATATGATAAGCCCAATATAACAGACAGGACTGGAAACGATATGATAGCCCAATATAACAGACAGGACTGGAAACGATATGATAAGCACAATATAACAGACAGGACTGGAAATGATATGATAAGCACAATATAACAGACAGGACTGGAAACGATATGATAGCCCAATATCACAGACAGGACTGGAAACGATATGATAAGCCCAATATAACAGACAGGACTGGAAACGATATGATAGCCCAATATAACAGACAGGACTGGAAATGATATGATAAGCCCAATATAACAGACAGGACTGGAAATGATATGATAAGCACAATGTAACAGACAGGACTGGAAACGATATTATAGCCCAATATAACAGACAGGACTGGAAATGATATATGATATGATAAGCCCAATATAACAGACAGGACTGGAAATGATTTGATAAGCCCAATGTAATAGACAGGACTGGAAATGATATGATAAGCACAATGTACCTGACAGGACTGGAAACGATATGATAAGCACAATGTAACAGACAGGACTGCAAATGATATGATAAGCCCAATATAACAGACAGGACTGGAAAATATATGATAAGCCCAATATAACAGACAGGACTGGAAATGATATGATAAGCCCAATGTAACAGACAGGACTGGAAATGATATGATAAACACAATGTAACAGACAGGACTGGAAACGATATGATAGCTCAATATAACAGACATGACTGGAAATGATATCATAAGCCCAATATAACAGATAGGACTGGAAATGATATGATAAGCACAATGTAACAGACAGGACTGGAAACGATATGATAGCCCAATATAACAGACAGGACTGGAAACGATATGATAGCCCAATATAACAGACAGGACTGGAAATGATATTATAGCCCAATATAATAGACAGGACTGACAATGATATATGATATGATAAGCCAAAAATAACAGACAGGACTGGAAATGATATGATAAGCCCAATGTAATAGACAGGACTGGAAATGATATGATAATCCCTATATAATAGACAGGACTTGAAATGATATGATAAGCTCAATGTAATAGACAGGACTGGAAATGATATGATAAGCACAATGTAACAGACAGGACTGGAAACGATATGATAAGCCCAATATAACAGACAGGACTGGAAACGATATGATAAGCCCAATATAACAGACAGGACTGGAAATGATATGATAAGCCCAATATAACAAACAGGACTGGAAACGATATGATAAGCCCAATATAACAGCCAGGACTGGAAACGATATGATAGCCTAATATAACAGACAGGACTGGAAATGATATGATAAGCCCAATATAACAGACAGGACTGGAAATGATATGATAAGCCCAATGTAATAGACAGGACTGGAAATGATATGATAAGCACAATGTAACAGACAGGACTGGAAACGATATGATAAGCACAATGTAACAGACAGGACTGCAAATGATATGATAAGCATAATATAACAGACAGGACTGGAAATGATATGATAAGCCAAATATAACAGACAGGACTGGAAATGATATGATAAGCCCAATGTAATAGACAGGACTAGAAATGATATGATAATCCCAATATAACAGACAGGACTGGAAATGATATGATAAGCCCAATGTAATAGACAGGACTGGAAATGATATGATAAGCACAATGTAACAGACAGGACTGGAAACGATATGATAAGCCCAATATAACAGACAGGACTGGAAACGATATGATAAGCCCAATATAACAGACAGGACTGGAAATGATATGATAAGCCCAATATAACAGACAGGACTGGAAATGATATGATAAGCCCAATATAACAGACAGGACTGGAAACGATACGATAGCCCAATATAACAGACAGGACTGGAAATGATATGATAAGCCCAATATAACAGACAGGACTGGAAACGATATGATAGCCCAATATAACAGACAGGACTGGAAATGATATGATAAGCCCAATATAACAGACAGGACTGGAAACGATATGATAAGCCCAATATAACAGACAGGACTGGAAACGATAAGATAAGCCCAATATAACAGACAGGACTGGAAATGATATGATAAGCCCAATATAACAAACAGGACTAGAAACGATATGATAAGCCCAATATAACAGCCAGGACTGGAAACGATATGATAGCCCAATATAACAGACAGGACTGGAAATGATATGATAAGCCCAATATAACAGACAGGACTGGAAATGATATGATCAGCCCAATGTAATAGACAGGACTGGAAATGATATGATAATCCCTATATAACAGACAGGACTGGAAATGATATGATAAGCCCAATATAACAGACAGGACTGGAAATGATATGATAAGCCCAATATAACAGACAGGACTGGAAACGATATGATAAGCCAAATATAACAGACATGACTGGAAATGATATGATAAGCACAATGTAACAGACAGGACTGCAAATGATATGATAAGCCCAAAATAAAAGACAGGACTGGAAATGATATGATAAGCCCAATATAACAGACATGACTGGAAATGATATGATAAGCCCAATGTAATAGACAGGACTGGAAACGATATGATAAGCCCAATGTAACAGACAGGACTGGAAATGATATAATAAGCACAATATAACAGACAGGACTGGAAATGATATGATAAGCCAAATATAACAGACATGACTGGAAATGATATGATAAGCCAAATGTAATAGACAGGACTGGAAATGATATGATAATCCCAATATAACAGACAGGACTGGAAATGATATGATAAGCCCAATGTAATAGACA
The DNA here is from genome assembly GCA_037043455.1 of Cyrtodaria siliqua. Classification (NCBI taxonomy): domain Eukaryota; kingdom Metazoa; phylum Mollusca; class Bivalvia; order Adapedonta; family Hiatellidae; genus Cyrtodaria; species Cyrtodaria siliqua. The sequence goes on along the minus strand of JAWPHD010022595.1, from coordinate 9,238 downwards.
GGACTGGAAATGATATGATAAGCACAATGTAACAGACAGGACTGGAAACGATATGATCAGCCCAATATAACAGACAGGACTGGAAACGATATGATAAGCCCAATATAACAGACAGGACTGGAAATGATATGATAAGCCCAATATAACAGACAGGACTGGAAACGATATGATAAGCCCAATATAACAGACAGGACTGGAAACGATAAGATAGCCCAATATAACAGACAGGACTGGAAATGATATGATAAGCCCAATATAACAGACAGGACTGAAAATGATATGATAAGCCCAATATAACAGACAGGACTGGAAACGATATGATAAGCCAAATATAACAGACAGGACTGGAAATGATATGATAGCCCGATGTAATAGACATGACTGGAAATGATATGATAAGCACAATGTAATAGACAGGACTGGAAACGATATGATAAGCCCAATATAACAGACAGGACTGGAAACGATATGATAGCCCAATATAACAGACAGGACTGGAAACGATATGATAAGCACAATATAACAGACAGGACTGGAAATGATATGATAAGCACAATATAACAGACAGGACTGGAAACGATATGATAGCCCAATATCACAGACAGGACTGGAAACGATATGATAAGCCCAATATAACAGACAGGACTGGAAACGATATGATAGCCCAATATAACAGACAGGACTGGAAATGATATGATAAGCCCAATATAACAGACAGGACTGGAAATGATATGATAAGCACAATGTAACAGACAGGACTGGAAACGATATTATAGCCCAATATAACAGACAGGACTGGAAATGATATATGATATGATAAGCCCAATATAACAGACAGGACTGGAAATGATTTGATAAGCCCAATGTAATAGACAGGACTGGAAATGATATGATAAGCACAATGTAACTGACAGGACTGGAAACGATATGATAAGCACAATGTAACAGACAGGACTGCAAATGATATGATAAGCCCAATATAACAGACAGGACTGGAAAATATATGATAAGCCCAATATAACAGACAGGACTGGAAATGATATGATAAGCCCAATGTAACAGACAGGACTGGAAATGATATGATAAACACAATGTAACAGACAGGACTGGAAACGATATGATAGCTCAATATAACAGACATGACTGGAAATGATATCATAAGCCCAATATAACAGATAGGACTGGAAATGATATGATAAGCACAATGTAACAGACAGGACTGGAAACGATATGATAGCCCAATATAACAGACAGGACTGGAAACGATATGATAGCCCAATATAACAGACAGGACTGGAAATGATATTATAGCCCAATATAACAGACAGGACTGACAATGATATATGATATGATAAGCCAAAAATAACAGACAGGACTGGAAATGATATGATAAGCCCAATGTAATAGACAGGACTGGAAATGATATGATAATCCCTATATAATAGACAGGACTTGAAATGATATGATAAGCTCAATGTAATAGACAGGACTGGAAATGATATGATAAGCACAATGTAACAGACAGGACTGGAAACGATATGATAAGCCCAATATAACAGACAGGACTGGAAACGATATGATAAGCCCAATATAACAGACAGGACTGGAAATGATATGATAAGCCCAATATAACAAACAGGACTGGAAACGATATGATAAGCACAGCCAGGACTGGAAACGATATGATAGCCTAATATAACAGACAGGACTGGAAATGATATGATAAGCCCAATATAACAGACAGGACTGGAAATGATATGATAAGCCCAATGTAATAGACAGGACTGGAAATGATATGATAAGCACAATGTAACAGACAGGACTGGAAACGATATGATAAGCACAATGTAACAGACAGGACTGCAAATGATATGATAAGCATAATATAACAGACAGGACTGGAAATGATATGATAAGCCCAATATAACAGACAGGACTGGAAATGATATGATCAGCCCAATGTAATAGACAGGACTGGAAACGATATGATAAGCCCAATGTAACAGACAGGACTGGAAATGATATGATAAGCACAATATAACAGACAGGACTGGAAATGATATGATAAGCCAAATATAACAGACAGGACTGGAAATGATATGATAAGCCCAATGTAATAGACAGGACTAGAAATGATATGATAATCCCAATATAACAGACAGGACTGGAAATGATATGATAAGCCCAATGTAATAGACAGGACTGGAAATGATATGATAAGCACAATGTAACAGACAGGACTGGAAACGATATGATAAGCCCAATATAACAGACAGGACTGGAAACGATATGATAAGCCCAATATAACAGACAGGACTGGAAATGATATGATAAGCCCAATATAACAGACAGGACTGGAAACGATATGATAAGCCCAATATAACAGACAGGACTGGAAACGATACGATAGCCCAATATAACAGACAGGACTGGAAATGATATGATAAGCCCAATATAACAGACAGGACTGGAAACGATATGATAGCCCAATATAACAGACAGGACTGGAAATGATATGATAAGCCCAATATAACAGACAGGACTGGAAACGATATGATAAGCCCAATATAACAGACAGGACTGGAAACGATAAGATAAGCCCAATATAACAGACAGGACTGGAAACGATATGATAAGCCCAATATAACAGACAGGACTGGAAATGATATGATAAGCCCAATATAACAAACAGGACTAGAAACGATATGATAAGCCCAATATAACAGCCAGGACTGGAAACGATATGATAGCCCAATATAACAGACAGGACTGGAAATGATATGATAAGCCCAATATAACAGACAGGACTGGAAATGATATGATCAGCCCAATGTAATAGACAGGACTGGAAATGATATGATAATCCCTATATAACAGACAGGACTGGAAATGATATGATAAGCCCAATGTATTAGACAGGACTGGAAATGATATGATAAGCACAATGTAACAGACAGGACTGGAAACGATATGATAAGACCAATATAACAGACAGGACTGGAAACGATATGATAAGCCCAATATAACAGACAGGACTGGAAATGGTATGATAAGCACAATATAACAGACAGGACTGGAAATGATATGATAAGCACAATATAACAGACAGGACTGGAAACGATATGATAGCCCAATATCACAGACAGGACTGGAAACGATATGATAAGCCCAATATAACAGACAGGACTGGAAACGATATGATAGCCCAATATAACAGACAGGACTGGAAATGATATGATAAGCCCAATATAACAGACAGGACTGGAAATGATATGATAAGCACAATGTAACAGACAGGACTGGAAACGATATTATAGCCCAATATAACAGACAGGACTGGAAATGATATATGATATGATAAGCCCAATATAACAGACAGGACTGGAAATGATATGATAAGCCCAATGTAATAGACAGGACTGGAAATGATATGATAAGCACAATGTAACTGACAGGACTGGAAACGATATGATAAGCACAATGTAACAGACAGGACTGCAAATGATATGATAAGCCCAATATAACAGACAGGACTGGAAAAGATATAAGCCCAATATAACAGACAGGACTGGAAATGATATGATAAGCCCAATGTAACAGACAGGACTGGAAATGATATGATAAACACAATGTAACAGACAGGACTGGAAACGATATGATAGCCCAATATAACAGACAGGACTGGAAACGATATGATAGCCCAATATAACAGACAGGACTGGAAATGATATTATAGCCCAATATAACAGACAGGACTGACAATGATATATGATATGATAAGCCCAATATAACAGACAGGACTGGAAATGATATGATAAGCCCAATGTAATAGACAGGACTGGAAATGATATGATAATCCCTATATAACAGACAGGACTGGAAATGATATGATAAGCCCAATGTAATAGACAGGACTGGAAATGATATGATAAGCACAATGTAACAGACAGGACTGGAAACGATATGATAAGCCCAATATAACAGACAGGACTGGAAACGATATGATAAGCCCAATATAACAGACAGGACTGGAAATGATATGATAAGCCCAATATAACAAACAGGACTGGAAACGATATGATAAGCCCAATATAACAGCCAGGACTGGAAACGATATGATAGCCCAATATAACAGACAGGACTGGAAATGATATGATAAGCCCAATATAACAGACAGGACTGGAAATGATATGATAAGCCCAATGTAATAGACAGGACTGGAAATGATATGATAATCCCTATATAACAGACATGACTAGAAATGATATGATAAGCCCAATGTAATAGACAGGACTGGAAATGATATGATAAGCACAATGTAACAGACAGGACTGGAAACGATATGATAAGCCCAATATAACAGACAGGACTGGAAACGATATGATAAGCCCAATATAACAGACAGGACTGGAAATGATATGATAAGCCCAATATAACAAACAGGACTGGAAACGATATGATAAGCCCAATATAACAGCCAGGACTGGAAACGATATGATAGCCCAATATAACAGACAGGAATGGAAATGATATGATAAGCCCAATATAACAGACAGGACTGGAAATGATATGATAAGCCCAATGTAATAGACAGGACTGGAAATGATATGATAAGCACAATGTAACTGACGGGACTGGAAACGATATGATAAGCACAATGTAACAGACAGGACTGCAAATGATATGATAAGCCCAGTATAACAGACAGGCCTGGAAATGATATGATAAGCCCAATATAACAGACAGGACTGGAAATGATATGATAAGCCCAATGTAATTGACAGGACTGGAAATGATATGATAAGCACAATGTAACAGACAGGACTGAAAACGATATGATAGCCCAATATAACAGACAGGACTGGAAATGATATGATAAGCCCAATATAACAGACAGGACTGGAAACGATATGATAAGCCCAATATAACAGACAGGACTGGAAATGATATGATAAGCCCAATATAACAGACAGGACTGGAAACGATATGATAAGCCCAATATAACAGACAGGACTGGAAACGATACGATAGCCCAATATAACAGACAGGACTGGAAATGATATGATAAGCCCAATATAACAGACAGGACTGGAAACGATATGATAGCCCAATATAACAGACAGGACTGGAAATGATATGATAAGCCCAATATAACAGACAGGACTGGAAACGATATGATAAGCCCAATATAACAGACAGGACTGGAAACGATAAGATAAGCCCAATATAACAGACAGGACTGGAAACGATATGATAAGCCAAATGTAACAGACAGGACTGGAAATGATATGATAGCCCGATGTAATAGACATGACTGGAAATGATATGATAAGCACAATGTAATAGACAGGATTGGAAACGATATGATAAGCCCAATATAACAGACAGGACTGGAAACGATATGATAGCCCAATATAACAGACATGACTGGAAATGATATGATAAGCACAATATAACAGACAGGACTGGAAATGATATGATAAGCACAATATAACAGACAGGAATGGAAACGATATGATAGCCCAATATCACAGACAGGACTGGAAACGATATGATAAGCCCAATATAACAGACAGGACTGGAAACGATATGATAGCCCAATATAACAGACAGGACTGGAAATGATATGATAAGCCCAATATAACAGACAGGACTGGAAATGATATGATAAGCACAATGTAACAGACAGGACTGGAAACGATATTATTGCCCAATATAACAGACAGGACTGGAAATGATATATGATATGGTAAGCCCAATATAACAGACAGGACTGGAAATGATATGATAAGCCCAATGTAATAGACAGGACTGGAAATTATATGATAAGCACAATGTAACTGACAGGACTGGAAACGATATGATAAGCACAATGTAACAGACAGGACTGCAAATGATATGATAAGCCCAATATAACAGACAGGACTGGAAAAGATATGATAAGCCCAATATAACAGACAGGACTGGAAATGATATGATAAGCCCAATGTAACAGACAGGACTGGAAATGATATGATAAACACAATGTAACAGACAGGACTGGAAACGATATGATAAGCCCAATATAACAGACAGGACTGGAAACGATATGATAAGCCCAATATAACAGACAGGACGGGAAACGATATGATAGCCCAATATAACAGACAGGACTGGAAATGATATTATAGCCCAATATAACAGACAGGACTGACAATGATATATGATATGATAAGCCCAATATAACAGACAGGACTGGAAATGATATGATAAGCCCAATGTAATAGACAGGACTGGAAATGATATGATAATCCCTATATAACAGACAGGACTGGAAATGATATGATAAGCCCAATGTAATAGACAGGACTGGAAATGATATGATAAGCACAATGTAACAGACAGGACTGGAAACGATATGATAAGCCCAATATAACAGACAGGACTGGAAACGATATGATAAGCCCAATATAACAGACAGGACTGGAAATGATATGATAAGCCCAATATAACAAACAGGACTGGAAACGATATGATAAGCCCAATATAACAGACAGGACTGGAAACGATATGATAGCCCAATACAACAGACAGGACTGGAAATGATATGATAAGCCCAATGTAACAGACAGGACTGGAAATGACATGATAAGCCCAATGTAATAGACAGGACTGGAAATGATATGATAAGCACAATGTAACAGACAGGACTGGAAACGATATGATAAGCCCAATATAACAGACAGGACTGGAATTGATATGATAAGCCCAATATAACAGACAGGACTGGAAATGATATGATCAGCCCAATGTAATAGACAGGACTGGAAACGATATGATAAGCCCAATGTAACAGACAGGACTGGAAATGATATGATAAGCACAATATAACAGACAGGACTGGAAATGATATGATAAGCCAAATATAACAGACAGGACTGGAAATGATATGATAAGCCCAATGTAATAGACAGGACTGGATATGATATGATAAGCACAATGTAACAGACAGGACTGGAAACGATATGATAAGCCCAATATAACAGACAGGACTGGAAACGATATGATAAGCCCAATATAACAGACAGGACTGGAAATGATATGATAAGCCCAATATAACAGACAGGACTGGAAACGATATGATAAGCCCAATATAACAGACAGGACTGTAAACGATACGATAGCCCAATATAACAGACAGGACTGGAAATGATATGATAAGCCCAATATATAAGACAGGACTGGAAACGATATGATAGCCCAATATAACAGACAGGACTGGAAATGATATGATAAGCCCAATATAATAGACAGGACTGGAAATGATATGATAAGCACAATGTAACAGACAGGACTGGAAACGATTTTATAGCCCAATATAACAGACAGGACTGGAAATGATATATGATATGATAAGCCCAATATAACAGACAGGACTGGAAATGATATGATAAGCCCAATGTAATAGACAGGACTGGAAATGATATGATAAGCACAATGTAACTGACGGGACTGGAAACAATATGATAAGCACAATGTAACAGACAGGACTGCAAATGATATGATAAGCCCAGTATAACAGACAGGACTGGGAATGATATGATAAGCCCAATATAACAGACAGGACTGGAAATGATATGATAAGCCCAATGTAATAGACAGGACTGGAAATGATATGATAAGCACAATGTAACAGACAGGACTGGAAACGATATGATAGCCCAATATAACAGACAGGACTGGAAATGATATGATAAGCCCAATATAACAGACAGGACTGGAAATGATATGATAAGCACAATGTAACAGACAGGACTGGAAACGATATGATAGCCCAATATAACAGACAGGACTGGAAACGATATGATAGCCCAATATAACAGACAGGACTGGAAATGATATATGATATGATAAGCCCAATATAACAGACAGGACTGGAAATGATATGATAAGCCCAATGTAATAGACAGGACTGGAAATGATATGATAAGCTCAATGTAACAGACAGGACTGGAAATGATATGATAAGCACAATGTAACAGACAGGACTGCAAATGATATGATAAGCCCAATATAACAGACAGGACTGGAAATGATATGATAAGCCCAATATAACTGACAGGACTGGAAATGATATGATAAGACCAATGTAATAGACAGGACTGGAAACGATATGAAAAGTCCAATGTAACAGACAGGACTGGAAATGATATGATAAGCACAATATAACAGAGAGGACTGGAAATGATATGATAAGCCAAATATAAAAGACAGGACTGGAAATGATATGATAAGCCAAATGTAATAAACAGGACTGGAAATGATATGATAATCCCAATATAACAGACAGGACTGGAAATGATATATGATATGATAAGCCCAATATAACAGACAGGACTGGAAATGATATGATAAGCCCAATGTAATAGACAGGACTGCAAATGATATGATAAGCACAATGTAACAGGCAGGACTGGAAATGATATGATAAGCACAATGTAACAGACAGGACTGGAAATGATATGATAAGCCTAATATAACAGACAGGACTGGAAATGATATGATAAGCCCAATATAACTGACAGGACTGGAAATGATATGATAAGCCCAATGTAATAGACAGGACTGGAAACGATATGAACAGCCCAATGTAACAGACAGGACTGGAAATGATATGATAAGCACAATATAACAGACAGGACTGGAAATGATATCATAAGCCAAATATAACAGACAGGACTGGAAATGATATGATAAGCCAAATGTAATAAACAGGACTGGAAATGATATGATAATCCCAATATAACAGACAGGAGTGGAAATGATATGATAAGCCCAATGTAATAGACAGGACTGTAAATGATATGATAAGCACAATGTAACAGACAGGACTGGAAACGATATGATAGCCCAATATAACAGACAGGACTGGAAATGATATGATAAGCCCAATATAACAGACATGACTGGAAATGATATGATAAGCACAATGTAACAGACAGGACTGGAAACGATTGTATAGCCCAATATAACAGACAGGACTGAAATGATATATGATATGATAAGCCCAATATAACAGACAGGACTGGAAATGATATGATAAGCCCAATGTAATAGACAGGACTGGAAATGATATGATAAGCACAATGTAACTGACGGGACTGGAAACGATATGATAAGCACAATGTAACAGACAGGACTGCAAATGATATGATAAGCCCAGTATAACAGACAGGACTGGAAATGATATGATAAGCCC
>JAWPHD010022594.1:0-24616 GCA_037043455.1 Cyrtodaria siliqua | reverse complement strand
ACTTGTTTTAATACAGAGCTCATGTTCAGTATGTGCAATTCAAGACCCTTCATTCCTGACTAACTAAACAGCCAGTATAACATCTATACAGATTTACATGCAAGGCTAGGTCAAAGGGAGATATATCTTACATTTTTAGAACCAAGTCACCTACACAAGATTTATCAGTTCTAGACAGTGAAATGTTGATACATTCGGTATTACCTGTTCTTGCATACCGGACAAGGATATCCGTTATTTCACCGGGGCTAGATATTTCCATCTCACCCTAGGTCGAGATAAAATTCACGCGCGCCAACATCCGGTATGCAGGAAAACATGCAAAACGTTAGTAGCTTGTGGCGTCAACGCACAACATGTCTCTGATATGCAATGATATGCAAGAAAAAGAATCTATCATGGGTATTCGATTCAGATAGGGAATTCCAACCCTCGGTATAAGTGTTTCGGAAGAGCCTCGGTTCCGATAAAAACACTTATACCTCGGGTTGGAATTCCCTATCTTCACCGGATACCCATGAAAGATTCTTATATTCTAGATAGTGCAGTGACATGTTGATACATTTGGCCTTACCTGTTCTAGATAGTGCAGTGACATGTTGATACATTCGGTATTTCCTGTCCTAGATAGTGCAGTGGAAGGCCTTACCTGTCCTAGATAGTGTAGTGACATGTTGATACATTTGGTATTACCTGTTCTAGATAGTGCAGTGGCATGTTGATACATTTGGCCTTACCTGTTCTAGATAGAGCAGTGACATGTTGATACATTCGGTATTACCTGTACTAGATAGTGCAGTGGTCATGTTGATACATTCGGTATTACCTGTACTAGATAGTGCAGTGACATGTTGATACATTCGGTATTACATGTTCTAGATAGTGCAGTGGCATGTTGATACATTCGGTATTACCTGTTCTAGATAGTGCAGTGGCATGTTGATACATTTGGCCTTACCTGTACTAGATAGTGCAGTGACATGTTGATACATTCAGTATTACCTGTTCTAGATAGTGCAGTGGCATGTTGATACATTTGGCCTTACCTGTTGTAGATAGTGAAGAGGCATGTTGATACATTTGGCCTTACCTGTACTATATAGTGCAGTGACATGTTGATACATTTGGTATTACCTGTTCTAGATAGTGCAGTGGCATGTTGATACATTCGGTATTACCTGTTGCAGATAGTGCAGTGGCATGTTGATACATTTGGCCTTACCTGTACTAGATAGTGCAGTGACATGTTGATACATTCAGTATTACCTGTTCTAGATAGTGCAGTGGCATGTTGATACATCTGGCCTTACCTGTACTATATAGTGCAGTGACATGTTGATACATTTGGTATTACCTGTTCTAGATAGTGCAGTGGCATGTTGATACATTCGGTATTACCTGTTCTAGATAGTGCAGTGGCATGTTGATACAATGTCATTCGGTATTACCTGTACTAGATAGTGCAGTGACATGTTGATACATTCGGTATTACCTGTTCTAGATAGTGCAGTGGCATGTTGATACATTCGGTATTACCTGTTCTAGATAGTGCAGTGGCATGTTGATACATTCAGTATTACCTGTTCTAGATAGTGCAGTTACATTTGATATATTTGGCCTTACCTGTTCCAGATAGTGCAGTGACATGTTGATACATTCGGTATTACCTGTCCTAGATAGTGCAGTGAAATGTTGATATATTTGGTCTTACCTGTTCTAGATAGTGCAGTGACAAGTTGATATATTTGGCCTCCTGCAGCAACACCCCATTAACACCAGTCTTGGACACTCTCTCCGATCTGTCAATAGCGCAAGCAGTAATGTTAGAACAGTCAAACTTCTTTAGTTGTCACCCATAATTACTAATATGTCATCCATATTTATTGTTTTTCTCTGAAACTCCTTAATGTTTAAATTTAAATTATCACACAGAAATGTATGTGTTCTGGCCACTGGGGAATCAAATCATGGACCTACTGCTATCGAGTTTCTGAAACTCTTTTCAATGATTAATATTCAGAAAATGTATCACACAAAAAATTGGTATGTTCTGGCCTCTGGGGAATCAAACCACTGACCTACTGCTTTTCAGACAAGCATACTAGTTAGTTTTTTAAAATGCGAATTTAGTACATGCGACTTGATTTTTAGAAATACAAGAAGCACTGCTTAATTGCAGAACAGAACTATTGCACTTATTAACCAAATTGTGTTACTATAAAAGGGAGTACTTTCGGAGATACAAGCTTACAAACTTTAACCAAATATTTTAAGTATAAAAGGGGCCATAAATTTGTTAAAATGAAAGCAAGAGTTATAGACCCTGGTTGCATGATGTTGTCTAATGATGCAAAATATATGTGTGAAGTTTCAATTTATTATGTGAAGTACTTTCGGAGATACAAGCTTACATGCAAACTTTAACCATATATTTCAAGTATAAATGGGGTCACAATTTTGTTAAAATAAAAGCACGAGTTATAGAACCTGGCTGTATGATGTGATGGTGTCTAATGAAGTCAAATACATGTGTAAAGTTTTATTAAATTATGCAAAGTAGTTTTGGAGATACAAAGTTTTACAAGTTTACATACAAACTTTAACCTGGATGCAGTGGCAGACGACGACAATCAAGTGATGACAATAGCATTTTTCTTTTCTTCGAAAAAGTCAAGCTAAAATTCCTTTGGGTGACCTCTGAACTCGAGTTGTAATTAAACACGTACCAACAATAGAAACATATCCAAGAACTTACCCTGCCAGATCTACCAGATGAAGTTTCGCCCTGCGTATTGTGGCCGACCCCTGATCCCTGGTCGTCAGATGGATGGAGAATATACAGTGGGATCTCGTAGAGGCTTGGTTCATCGGAGTCTAGAAACGAATGAAATGAAATGGTGTTTTAAGTCCGGGTAAAACATTGTATTAGGTTATATTTGGGCAGCAACCTCAGAGGGAGATGAAATGATGAAATGTAACATGATTCAAGCCTCCTCTAGGGAGAAAATCCAAGCGAAGAAGAGGTCTGTAGCTCTAAAATTCAATGCTTTATCCACTGATCTACCGAGGATGCTAATCGCTGAATAGGCCTATTGTAAGCTTGAATTATTATCAAAATCATGTTTTGATGATTAAGCATTGATACTTGAACACAAAAACATGATTTTTTGGTTTAGCTACTATATCAGCAGTTATGGAACATCTGAGATAGGATTTATTGAATATTAGTTGTATCCATCACTCTCTCCTACCTGTCACGAGCACCTCCCCTCAACCCCACCCCCATCCCCCACCCAACCCCACCACACTCCCATCATTAAACATAATACTATTTCTACTGTTTATTCGTTATAATTGATGTATACCTCAGCTATCATCCTGTTGGTGTCTCCCAGGAAGAGTAGATTTAGAGCGTCCTCTTCGTTAGTCGCCTGGTGTACAGACAGGTTCTTCAGGTGGATATTCTGGTCCGAGTCCTCCATCAGGGAAACCTTCCTGTATAAAGAGATGCACTATATGCTGATACATGTATTCATTCTAATCCTGGGATACAGTTGGGCTTAATATTCGTTTTAGAATAATTACCAAATAATAAATCAAGAAGTTCTACTCGTGAGCAGATTTAAATAAACCAGCAGTGCAACGTTATTGTTTTTTCTTGAGTTCAGCTATTTCCAACACTAATGCTACAACATTGCTATCATATTAAGGTGCCATACTTTAGCTCAAGTATGTTAATGATCTGTGTTTTTTCCAATGGGTAAGATCCGTTATCAAATTTATTTTCAACTTCAGAGGTATGTTTAACAGATGTCAGGGCTGCCAATATTTCTACCGAACAGAAACCCTGAGATGTTGTTTTTTTTAGATTTATGGCTCCATAAAAGATCTTTAAAGTGAAATTTCAGCATGGGACTTAAATTTTCCAGTCGTTTTTAGAATTTTTTTATATGCAACAAATGAATACTTATTATTGTTTGATATTAATAAAGAACAAGAACTATTGTCTTAATATATAGCCTGACAACCTTGAAGGTATTAATAGTGGCACAGGCCCTTCTGTTAAAATCTTGAGGCATATTTCAAATATTCCATGAACACGAATCCCTTCTTTGACCATACTCATGTCCTCTAGTCTATAAGACTTTATAATACTCATGCCAACCAAAAGTGACTATACTCACGGCAAACAACAGTGATCATAGTCACGGCAAGTCCTCTAGTTTAGCTGTAGTGACTATACTCACGGCAAACAACAGTGATCATACTCACGGCAAGTCCTCTAGTTTAGCTGTAGTGACTACTCACGACAAACAACAGTGATCATACTCACGGCAAGTCCTCTAGTTTAGCTGTAGTGACTATACTCACGGCAAACAACAGTGATCATACTCACGGCAAGTCCTCTAGTTTAGCTGTAGTGACTAAACTCACGGCAAACAACAGTGATCATACTCACGGCAAGTCCTCTAGTTTAGCTGTAGTGACTATACTCACGACAAACAACAGTGATCATACTCACGGCAAGTCCTCTAGTTTAGCTGTAGTGACTATACTCACGGCAAACAACAGTGATCATACTCACGGCAAGTCCTCTAGTTTAGCTGTAGTGACTAAACTCATGGCAAACAACAGTGATCATACTCACGGCAAGTCCTCTAGTTTAGCTGTAGTGATTATACTCATGGCAAACAACACTGATAATACTCACGGCAAGTCCTCTAGTTTAGCTGTAGTGGCTATACTCACGACAAACAACAATGATAATAATCACGGCAAGTCCTCTAGTTTAGCTGTAGTGACTATACTCACGGCAAACAACAGTCATCATACTCACGGCAAGTCCTCTAGTTTAGCTGTAGTGAGTCACTGTGACTATACTCCAGGCAAACAACAATGATAATACTCCCGGCAAGTCCTCTAGTTTAGCTGTAGTGACTATACTCATGGCAAACAACAGTGATAATACTCACGGCAAGTCCTCTAGTTTAGCAGCCTCATGTTTAGGGTCCAGCAGGTCATACCCACTCTCATTGTATATCTCTAGGTAGGAGATGTGGGCTGTGTACTCTTTGTCTACATTCTGGAGAAATAAGAATACATGAATTCAATGAAAGGTAACAATATTCCCCTGGATAACAAAACTACCACAGTCCTGCGGCGGTCACGCAGAGGTACAGTCCGATTATCTAGAAGTATCTCTGACAGAAAAAACATCAATTTAATGTAGGAAAGTGGGCTGTGAACTCCTTGTCTACATTCTGAAGAAATATGAATACATGTATTCAATGCATGTTTATTCCCAGCATTTGACAACTACCACGGTTGTCTAGAAGAATTATTTTTGACGGAAAAAATACTCAAACTATTGGCACTGGAGAAAGCCATTTTAGCTTACGCAAGACCAGATACAAATGGATAACATCGAAGGAAGTGAAGAAATTAGAGTTAATATATTTAAGCTATATTTTCTGATACAAATAGGTACCTTTTCGAATTCCTCGAAGATGTATGACAATGTGCGAGGAATAATACCCCTGTCTGCATATCTCTCTGCCCCGCCCGTGATGGTGAACGTCTTGCCACTACCAGTCTGAAATACATGCGCAAAAAGATATTGAAAACATGTAATACCATGCAGTCTGAAATACACGGGCAAAAAGTTATTGAACAAGAGGGCCATGATGGCCCTATATCGCTCACCTTAGTAAATCTGAACCAATACAGGAGGGCCAAGATGGCCCTAAAGCGATCACCTGAGTACTGGCACATTATCGAAATTCTTCGAAATCTTATGGTCATATACAAACTGTGCAAGTTTGGTTAAGATTGTTCAAGAAATATGGGCTCTGTTGTGTATAACAACATTGATATAGACGGTTTAAGACCCTGACAAAGTTTGGTAAAGATCAAATACAAAATGAAGGTGCTAGAGAGTAACACCTTGGGCAGAGCCAAATGTGACCCCAGGGCTACATGTAATATATGAGAGCTGTGTGCTTTGTGGTTTTAGAGAAGAAGATTTTTTAAGTTTTTCCCTATACAAGTCTATGTAAAACGTGACCCCTGGGGCGGGCCAAATGTGAACCCAGGGTCACCATTTGAACAAACTTGGTAAAGGACCATAAGAGTATAGTAAATGCAAAATATTAAACCTCTGGCTCTTGTAGTTCCAGAGAAGAAGACTTTAATGTAAAACTGTGACCCACGGAGTGGGGTCAAATTTTACCTCAGGGTCACCATTTGAACAAACTTGGTAGAGGACCATAAGCTTGTAGCAAATGCAAAATATTAAACCTCTGGCCCTTGCAGTTCCAGAGAAGAATATTTTTTTCAGTTTTTCCCTATACAAGCCTATGTAAAACTGTGAACCCCGGGGCGGGGTCATATGTGACCCCTGGGTCACCACATTTGAACCAAATTGGTAGATTATAGCAAATGCAAAATATTAAACCTCTGGCTCTTGCAGTTGCAGAGAAGAAGATTTTTTAAGTTTTTCCCTATACATGTCTATGTAAAACATGTGACTCTTGGGGCGGGACAAATGACCCATGGGTCACCATTTGAACAAATTGGTAAATGACCATTAGTTATAGATACAGTTACTTTATTTACCATTAGTTATAGATACAGTTACTTTATTTACCCCCCCCCCCCCCCCCCCCAAATGTGAACCCAGGGTCACCATTTGAACAAACTTGGTAAAGGACCATAAGAGTATAGTAAATGCAAAATATTGTTTGAAATACAGGGGCAAAAAGTTATTGAAAACTTGTAATACCGGTCTGAAATACACGGGCAAAAAAATATTGAAAACATGTAATACCAGTCTGAAGGGTTGCAACATATATGTGTAAGAATTGATTAAAACAACACAGAAATATGTAAAAAAATATATATATATAGATTTTCAAGTGGGGGTGGGGTGGGGAGGGGGGTGGGGGAGCGGGGTGGGGGAGCGGGGATGAGAGGTGGGAGTGGGTTGTTGTGGGGGAGGGGGCAACATATATGTGTAAGAATTGACTAAAACAACAAAGAAATATGTAAAAAAAAAAAAAAAAAAATTCTAAAATTTAGTTCAGCTGGGACAAGAAATGTAAGAGATATAGACCTGTAAACACAGCTTACACGCAAAATTTGATGTGAAACAGACATATTTTATGGGCTATCATAATTTGGGTTCCATGGGAGCCCATGGGTTACAGAAACCAAAATTGCTTATGCAGCCCTTAAGATAATACCATAAGGAAGCTAATGGCCAAATTTGGTTGTGCTAGGGTAAGAATTGTAAGAGATATACACTTGTAAACACAGCTATCACGCAAAATTTGATGTGGGACGCCGACGCCACCGCCAACCCCGGGGTGATTACATAAGCTCTCTTATTCTTCGAATAGTCGAGCTAAAAACTGTTGAATCTGTTCAGCGGTTCTTGAGAAGAAGATTTTTTAAGTTTTCGACCACATATGGTAATGGTGGCTATCTTGGATGTCGCGCTGACCTAATTTTAACAAATCTAAAAAGCATTCATCTAAGGATCATCTACGTGAAGTTTGGTCAAAATTGGCCAAGCGGTTTCTGAGGAGAAGTCGTTTGAAGCAAAAGTTAACGACGACGACGACGACGACGACGGACGGACGACGATGTACGACGGATGAAGAGTGATCCCAATAGCTCACCTTTGAGCCTTCGGCTCAGGTGAGCTAAAAATTTAATACCAGTCTGAAATACAGGGGCAAAAAGTTATTGAAAACTTGTAATACCGGTCTGAAATACACGGGCAAAAAAATATTGAAAACATGTAATACCAGTCTGAAATACACGGGCAAAAAGTTATTGAAAACATGTAATACCAGTCTGAAATACACGGGCAAAAAGTTATTGAAAACATGTAATACCAGTCTGAAATACACGGGCAAAAAGTTATCATGTAATACCAGTCTGAGATACACGGGCAAAAAGTTACTGAAAACATGTACTATGTGACATCTGCTACATACTGTAATGATAATCCATCAATAAATATAGGCTGAACTGTATTGAAATTTTGATTTTTGCGATGGTATATCAGTCATTTAATGGTCGCAAATTCTGTTTAATGGCACGCGTGGACCATTAAAAAAAGTCAAAATTTCAATACTGGTTAACCAGTTTCTAACACACTTCATTGTTTTTGACAATTTTACTCACAAACGCATTGAAATAAAACGTAATGATGTCACGTTTTTGAAGGTTGTAACACATGACTGGATTTACGACAGGTTATGCATCATTTAATAGTCGCAAATGTTTGTACGTCAACCAATCGGATTGCAGGAGTTTTGGCAATTGCCTTAGAATAAGTGTAACTCACTAACTGATCATCATTTACTTAGGCAATGGTTTGTGATGATTGATTAAGAAAGCCTATAATCGTTTGTTTGTAAAATGTAAAAATGCTTTTTAATTAAAGATGGCAATAGAAATAAACATGATTATCCGGGAGATAACGGTCAGGAAATACACTTGTAAAAATGAGCAAATACACAAAATAAAAAAATGTCTATACTGAGGGAAAAAAGTTTAGCAAGTTTTGTTGCACCCTGGAAATAAAACATTTTTGGTTGCAAAATCAAGCAACTACTGCCATAGACACAATATTTTATTAAACACATCAATAACAGTCGAACAACTTAACGACGTAACGAATAAATGAACGTAGGGGTCAAGCCTGTAAAGTCCCAAAATGTCAACTGGTATATCTTGTATACAGTAGTATTTCATCTAAAAAACTTGCTAAACTTTTTTCCCTCAGTATATCAATAACAACTGTTCTGCTGACTTTAATAAAATACCAACGGCATAATAAACAAGACAGGAGAGAATACATACTAGACAAAAATTATTCTAAGTATTTAATGTTCAAGGCCTGAAACATGGGTTAACATTCACGGGGGTTTTTCGGAAAAAGGGGAAGAGGCCCAGACCCTTCAATAGGGGATAAAAGCTTGATTTTCGAGTTAAAGGGGAAAAATTTGAGATTTCGAGATATGGGAGGAACAGTGTATTAGGCAGAAATTGAAGATTTGGGCGTGCAAATATGCAAAAGAGGTACATTTTAGATAACTGTCTTCTATAAAAGTATCCCAAACATAATAAAGTTAGAGGGGAAAATAATGTTAAGCAAAAAAAGTCTTTTTTTTTGCGGTTGTTTTTTAAGGGGAATTTTCTCAGCCAAAGAGGGGGAAAATGTAGTCAGTTTTGCTAGGGGAATGGACCGATTTTCGGCCGCTGTTTATGAAGGAAAAAAAGCCTTGACTTTATATTGACTTAACCTATAATATGAATAATGGATAACCAATGATTGCTTGTAAATTTCAACCAATCAATATGCTTGTTTCATGAAGCAGACTATCAAAAATGTCCATGTTTATTTGTGTTTGGAGATGATCATAAACTTTTAGTGAAAAGGTTCATCAAGCAGGAACATTTATGTCTCCCATAAGTTGTGGTGTGAGTGTGCTTAAGCCATGCTAAGGCCAAATCATCCTTCTGTCTTTTCCGTTCAGCTCGGTGTGCATCGGAATTGCCAACAAGACGTCATTATACAAATAAAAGACAATGTTACAATCAAAAATATTCTTTATGAGACTTTTTTGGCTGATAAATAGAATCTTACATTTGTGACTATTTAATATTGAATTTATTAAACTTGTTGGATAAAATAAATATGATGCTCGGCAACTGACACTCCTGTAAGATTATTTAATTACTGGGAGTGTCGCAGTGGGAATACCAGCTCGGCCAGATTTACGACCCTTTACTTAGAGAAGATGCATCTCACAGCTACCTGTGCTCAAGTGAACAGTCCAGTTTGCAAAACAGTCTGGATTAATACATTATTTACTTCAAAGCGGTGTTCACATGAACCTTTGCTTTCATAAAATATTGACGAAAAGTATGGACTTCAAACTCACCTGCCCATATGCAAACATCGTTCCATTGTATCCTTCCAGTACGCTGTAAATACATAAACAGATGAATCAAGAACTGTCACTCTTACATTTATTTTAACATTTATACTTTATCTTTTTATATCCCTAAATGAAACCTTGTTCTACATTAATGTATAGACTGTTCTAGCTTTACTTTTTTTCAATACAATGAATTAGTTTCATTATATCAAATATTATCACATACATACAATGTAGTAAGGGTACGGACATTTCTGCCCTTTCGGATATGGCTGTGATATGTTGAAAAAAAACATTCCTATATTTTGCCATGAAGGCAGGTTATGGATTTTATTTTTAGTTTAGTTTAAAACTTCCCCCATATCGGCCCTCTCGCTCACTGCATTAATTGCTTAACAGAATCTCACATTTTATGATCTTCGGGCAAGTTGTTATACTGATGCAAAAGCTGGAACACGGTACACCAGGACAGGCTGAGAGGAACACAATAATGAAGTTTGATTCATACCTGGTGCAAAGATGGCAAGATCTTGTTTATACAATGTGACAAGTCCGGAACCATGGTACAGGATTTGTACAGAAAACTGGACAGGACCTTAATGAAGTTGAGTCCTTATTCTTTTTTTTAAGCAAAATGGTTAATGAAATAAGACCAGATGCACACACTGTCAGAAATAGTGACACATAAATGCACATTCTGATGTCAAAGTGATTTCTATCTTAAGTCAAGCACTTTCGCAAGTAGGCTCAATGATTCTGAGGCCCCATTCCAATTTAAAATATCTCCATATCTTACCCCAACCCAAAAATCACATCACTTTTTTGTTTTAATCATATTTTGACAATTATTTGTAGCCCTATCTGACCATTATGTGTTTCATTATTGTATATTTATAAGAACTTGATTTTGGAACTATTCCAGACATTATTTGTTCTAAAAAAAATATCTTCAGGTTTTTGCTTATTTGTCCAATTTGAAGGTTTCATGTGTCTTCCCCATAATTCAAACAGCCCCAGGCCACAGTTACAAAAGAAAAATAAATCCCTGGCCGGCTCTAAAAATGTTTGAAAAGCCTACCATAAAAACAATTTTTATTCTAACGTTTGTAACTATTACACACTACCTTTCGTTCATTTGTCCATCTGTCCACCCTCCCACATGCATATATATGACTACAAAGTTTTAGGCCTCTGTACAGTGTCAGTATCATATATATATCTGAAAACATTATTTGTCCCAATAATAATATATGTTGAAGGGATTGCATACTAAAATCAGTATCTTTTTTGCAAATGTATGTTATTTATTTTACTTACTTGTCGATGACTGGTTTTGCCACATGCTCAAATATTTCATCCTGCTGTGCTGACTGGTCAAATACTCTCTGAAATCTGCAGAAAAAAGAAAGAATTTCAAACATTGCTTTGTTGACTAATATAAAGCAATGGAGCTGAACAGAAATGACATGAAAATTATCAAAATCGGATGATAAATAAAGAAGATACGATTGTTTGAAGGTTCTGTTGAAACGGATATGGAAGCCGCCAATTTTAGAGCTATGACATCACAGTTCTAAATGACCATATATGGAATATTGATAAATAAGAAAATGTACTCATTTATGGGGGGGGGGGGGGGGGGGGGGGGGGGGGGGTTAAATAAAGTAACTAATGGCAATAATGCTTTATATGCCCAGTTAAGGAGTTTGCATTCATTTGCAGCGATTTGCTTTGCTTTAAATGTTATGTATCAATATTCCATATATGGTCATATGGAACTATGACGTCATAGTTTTCAAAATGGCGGCTCCCATATCCATTTTAGAACAACCTTCAGGTTATAAGTCATATATGTTTTGTTTATCATCCGATTTTTATAATTCTTTCACCTTTTGGGAAGTTATTCAGAACTCTCAATAAAATAGCTGTTTGGCTGTCTTGCTACATTCCCTTTAACACATATTTGTACTGATTGTAGTTACAAGAGAATAGAGCTAAACACACTTGTAAAAACTTTGTGTTAATGTATACATGTTTTTCCAGAGAACTTGAGAGATGTAAATACATTTTATTTTTACTAATTTTTATTTTTTCAATTATACAACTGCTATATATAAGGAAAATGAATGTTCATGTACATTGTATATTTATTTTACGCTCATGTATTTCGAACTATATATAAGGACTGTTTACATGTTTTTTTTATTATGAAGACAAAAGGCAATATTTAGCTCTTTGGCTCCGTAAACAGTCTAGTCTCGGAGTGACACAGTTGTCAAACTCCATAGGAAATGAAGACAAGTGAAGTGCGGAAGTCTATACAGCCATTATGAACAGCCATTGATACTTCAACCTGTTTGTCAATACTGCATGTGGGAAACTCAAAAGCCACAAGAAGGCACAGCTGATTGGCTATTTCTTTTGAAAACGGGTCCAAAATTGGAAATGAAAAAAAGAAACTAACCCGCAAAATAACGTCAAAATAAAACTAAACAAGAGGTCAATGACCTTGAAGCTCTACTGATTGATTTTGATTTCAGGAAGTAGTCGCTACAGACTTGTTTTTTATTTTTAGCCGTGGCGGCCATCTTGAATTTCCGGCCGACCTGAAATTTTGCTAGGATCAATTAGACATCAAGAGCAACATTCCTGTGAAGTTTCATGAAAATCCGTCAAGTAGTTTCAGAGGAATAGTCGCTACAAGTTTTCATTATATAACTGTATGTAAACAAAGATGGCCGCTGACAGCCACGTTTAACATCGAATCAAAACGAATTTTGACAAGGACTAACATCATGTCATGCTGATCATTTTAGAAAAAGTCCCATATCAATATCACTTATAGTTTTCAAGAAGTAGTCGCTACAAACTTGTATTTTGAAAATCTATTTTTAGTCATGGCAGCCATCTTGAATTTCCGACCGACCTGAAATTTTGCTAGGATCAATTAGACATCAAGAGCAACATTCCTGTGAAGTTTCATGAAAATCCGTCAAGTAGTTTCAGAGGAGTAGTCGCTACAAGCTTTCATTATATAACTCTATGTATACAAAGATGGCCACTGGCAGCCATGTTTAACGTTGAATCAAAACGATTTTCGACAAGGACCAAAATCATGTCATGCTGATCATTTTAGAAAAAGTCCCATATCAATATCACTTATAGTTTTCAACCTATTTTTAGATTTGGCGGCCATCTTGGATTTCACATCAACATGAATTTTTGCTAGGATCAACTAGACTTCATGGGCAACATTTCTGTAAAGTTTCATGAAAATCAATTTAGTCGCTACAAAAAAAGTTTACGGAAAGACAGACGGACGGACGCCACACCATAAGCTCTGCTGATCTCTGATCAGTCGAGCTAAAAACCAATAATCGAAACTCTATCCCAGTGTTCAGGTCATATAATAATGTATATATGTGTCTATTAAAATTAAAGGTTTATTCATGTGTTATTTTTTTAAATATCCGTGATTGAATATCAGAACTCTTAATTCGAAGCTCCAGGGTTATTGCCTGGTTTGTTAAAGACATTTATATCGCGTTCATCGAGTTTAAATTCTCAAAATATTCAAATTATAAATATACCTTGTCATCAGTAGGTTTAGAAACGGTGTACATCTGTTGTACATTTTGTCTGTTAAGGGCGGGATAGGGATTTTAAAGATTAAGATATGGCTATTTCTTTTGAAAACCTGTTCAAAATTGGAAATTAAAACTACTTTTAAAGATTATATATGTACCGTAATCAATTTCAAGGTACGATTTATATAAAGTGTAATAAATATGTTTTTACTCACAAACTTGTTTTTTATTGAAATGAAAGATATAAATCTAACTGTTGTCATTTAGTGGTCAATTTATTAATTTATTTAAAAAGTAGGTCACCTGGAAGGGGTATAGATGTTTCTAACAACATTAAACAGGAGAGGTACCCCAAAGTTGGCTATTATTTTTGAAACTAAAAAACGTGGCTATTTATTGAAAATGGCCAGTGCGAGCACTGCTTATATATTGGTGATTTGTCATCATAATACGACATATGGCACTGGATACGTTATAACAGATTATTTACTTTGCAAAACAGGAAAAGTTTTGAGACATCTAAATACTACCTGAATTTATAATTTTCTCTTTTGTTATTGACGAAACCCTCAGCTAGCTCTCGTGGAATGTTGAAAGTAAGTCTGGGTATACCTTCATCATCGTTGTCAACATCGTAAAACTGGTGGAAAAAAGGTAATACAACTGTGATAAGATATAACACAGTTCAAAAATGTGTGTAAATGCAGGGTTTGCAATTAACTTTTTTCAGCATCTTGTGTACAAGACAAGTAACTTACACAATTTACTTGTCCCCAGTCAAATTTACTTGTCCCCGCACTTCAGGTAAAAGTGATACAAAAAACAAGATCAATCATGAAAGTGACATTACATTCAATCAGTTGCAATTCCACCAATGAAAACAAGATGAGTTTTATTTGTCATTTACAATGTGCGCACCAATGTTTTGACATTTTTTCATTCACAAGTTTTAAAGATGTAAAATTAATTTCTTTTTATAAAATTTAGTTGTCAGCAGGACAAGTCACCTGGGACAATTAACTTGTCCCCAGCAGAATCTACATGGCACAGGACAAGGGGACAACTGTTAATGTCAAACCCTGAAATGTTTAAAGTATATTTTATTTTCTGAGGTTTTGAGCTTTCATATTGATGAGTTAAAAGTCACAGAAACAAGAGGCAAAATTAGCTGCCAATATAACCTTATTGTGATAAAAGATCAACTCAATTGCAAGTTGGTAGGAGTGAATAAATATTGCCCTTGAAATAAAGTGTCCTTACACAAATATTTATCAGCTCAAAACACCTACAACCACAGCTTAGAACTGTGGGTGCATACAAACACAATAGTTTGACAATCAGGGACATATCCGGGAGCATCTCACCTACCCCAATTATTTCCTATGGTAAATACCTATATTGATGAGTAAATAATCATGATAACAGGGACGTGTAAGGTATGATAGGAATGTGTTTTGAAACACATATGACGTGATCCCACTGTCAAGAGTGAGATGGAGTTCCCAGTTTCATTTGCCTTTTTTTATATATCCTGAATGTGAAGTTAGTCCAACCATGTTGAATTTTCGTGTAGGAATAAAAACATTAACAAAGTTTAATCTTTACGGTTGTCCTTATGACATACATTGCCAAGTGTGACTGTAAACGGCATTATCCCGTTATAGCACCACCTGGTGCTATTAGTTTTTCGGATTTTTACTCACGTACTATTCATGTAACTTTAAAAAATCTGTGTCATTCAGACGTTTGATTTCTAAAAATAGACATGTACTTGTAGTTTAAGAAAGAGGCACACAACGGGCAAAATAACGGTCTTCAGATTTTTATATTATAGGCTAGAACTAATAACACCATGGTGCTATAACAGGAGTATATATAAGGCGACGATATTTAGTTTTCGCTCTTACAGACAGTGTGTTATTTATTTGCTACTAGGGGAAGAGGGTTTTCTTCGGGGGCTTCCATGCTACAAATAAAATGGGGCTTGGATATGTTTTGGGGGTTAGTGTCTTAAAATGGCAATTCACGGCAAACTAACGCTCTTTTGAATGTTATATTATAGGCCAGAACTAATAACACCATGGTGCTATAACAGGAGTATATATAAGGCGACGATATTTAGTTTTCGCTCTTACAGACAGTGTGTTATTTACTTGCTACTAGGGGAAGATACCCCGGGAAGAGGGTTTTCTTCGGGGGCTTCCATGCTACAAATAAAATGGGGCTTGGATATGTTTTGGGGGTTAGTGTCTTAAAATGGCAATTCACGGCAAACTAACGCTCTTTTGAATGTTATATTATAGGCCAGAACTAATAACACCATGGTGCTATAACAGGAGTATATATAAGGCGACGATATTCAGTTTTCGCTCTTACAGACAGTGTGTTATTTATTTGCTACTAGGGGAAGATACCCCGGGAAGAGGGTTTTCTTCGGGGGCTTCCATGCTACAAATAAAATGGGGCTTGGATATGTTTTGGGGGTTATGTCACAACTGACAAGGAAGAGGGTTTTCTTCGGGGGCTTCCATGCTACAAATAAAATGGGGCTTGGATATGTTTTGGGGGTTAGTGTCTTAAAATGGCAATTCACGGCAAACTAACGCTCTTCTGAATGTTATATTATAGGCCAGAACTAATAACACCATGGTGCTATAACAGGAGTATATATAAGGCGACGGTATTTAGTTTTCACTCTTACAGACAGTGTGTTATTTATTTGCTACCAGGGGAAGATACCCCGGGAAGAGGGTTTTCTTCGGGGGCTTCCATGCTACAAATAAAATGGGGCTTGGATATGTTTTGGGGGTTAGTGTCTTAAAATGGCAATTCACGGCAAACTAACACTCTTCTGAATGTTATATTATAGGCCAGAACTAATAACACCATGGTGCTATAACAGGAGTATATATAAGGCGACGATATTTAGTTTTCGCTCTTACAGACAGTGTGTTATTTATTTGCTACTAGGGGAAGATACCCCGGGAAGAGGGTTTTCTTCGGGGGCTTCCATGCTACAAATAAAATGGGGCTTGGATATGTTTTGGGGGTTAGTGTCTTAAAATGGCAATTCACGGCAAACTAACGCTCTTCTGAATGTTATATTATAGGCCAGAACTAATAACACCATGGTGCTATAACAGGAGTATATATAAGGCGACGATATTTAGTTTTCGCTCTTACAGACAGTGTGTTATTTACTTGCTACTAGGGGAAGATACCCCGGGAAGAGGGTTTTCTTCGGGGGCTTCCATGCTAGAGTACGTTGACTCATTAGGAAAGCTTGTTGTTTTCAATTGTAAAAGCAGTTGCCACTGTCAATATACGTGGTCTCAATACGAATGTGTTGTGAGCACGGGTGTTATACGGTTACCCTTCCTGTGGGATAACAACTCCATTTCATGATGCATTTGTATGTTAAAGTGAATGCCCTGCGGCACTGTCCTGCGCAATGAGAAGTTGGTGTTCACTTATAATTCATACAACATACAACGCTACTGTGTAAATGCCGCATTCAGTGACGTACACTCAGAGTAACAGCACAACACCAAGTGTTAATACTACATAACACAATATTCATTCATTCCGTGAAAGTTTGAGAGGAGCATTTACGGAATGAATGATATTGTGTAAATGACGGTTTTACATGTAGTGTACCGGCTATTGCTGCAGGATGATATCTGTTGATGTCATTCAATCCGTGAAAGTTTGAGCGGAGCATTCACTGGAATGAATGATATTGTATAAATGACGGTTTTACAAGTAGTGTAGCCGTTATTGCTGCAGGACGATATCTCTTAATATGATTCATTCCGTAAAAGTTGGACAGGCGCATTTACGGAATGAATGATATTTTATAAATGACTGTTTTACATATAATGCAGTGGCCAATGCTGAAGGATGACATCGGTTAATACCACATATGACTGTATTCGTTCCGTGATACTTTGTCAGGAAGTAATGCAATGGAGGAATAAACGGATTACACTGCATACAACACTAGTTCTATTCCTGCGCTACATTTCCTGTCAGTTTAAAAATGCCAAAATACATAAGATCATGATCTTCATTGGTGTTTCTTCACTTACACTACGGCAATTACGAACACTTGGTTACATGACACTTACACAGACGGTAATAGCCGCGGCAATATGGCTTTATTCATTGCAGTACACGAACGGGATTATAGCTTATGTCTGCCATTACAGCACCCGGGTGTTATTAGTTCTGGCCTATAATATAACAATCCAAATAATGTTACTGTGCCGTGAATTGCCATTTAAAGACATTAACCCCCAAAACATATTCGACCCCCATTTTATTTGCAGCATGGAAGCCCCGAAGAAAACCCTCTTCCCGGGGTATCTTCCCCAGTAGCCAATAAACAACACACTGTCTGTAAGAGCGAAAACTAAATATCGTCGCCTTATATATACTCCTGTTATAGCACCATGGTGTTATAAGTTCTGGCCTATGATAACAGTATGTAAAGACAGTCTGCAGTTACAACAAATTATCCCGTTGTGTGCCTCCTGCTTATATCTGTTTTTTGAAAGCAAGCGTCTGAGTGACACTGACTTTTTAAGTTTACAACGAATTATACGTGGGTAAAAATCCAAAAAATCCGAAAAACTAATAGCACCAGGTGGTGCTATAACGGGATAATGCCAATGCCGCATTCAGTGACGTACACTCAGAGTAACAGCACAACACCAAGTGTTAATACTACATAACACAATATTCATTCATTCCGTGAAAGTTTGAGAGGAGCATTTACGGAATGAATGATATTGTGTAAATGACGGTTTTACATGTAGTGTACCGGCTATTGCTGCAGGATGATATCTGTTGATGTCATTCAATCCGTGAAAGTTTGAGCGGAGCATTCACGGAATGAATGATATTGTATAAATGACGGTTTTACAAGTAGTGTAGCCGTTATTGCTGCAGGACGATATCTCTTAATATGATTCATTCCGTAAAAGTTGGACAGGCGCATTTACGGAATGAATGATATTTTATAAATGACTGTTTTACATATAATGCAGCGGCCAATGCTGAAGGATGACATCGGTTAGCAGTGTTCGACACTAACGCTAGCCCGATAGCCCGGGGCTAGTAAAAGTAACCGTCGGGCTAGCACATACGATCGTCTAGCTAGCCCGATTGGCTAGTAGATTATAGAACAAACACGTACCCAATTTGCGAAGGCATTATATAAATAAAATCTCAAGCACTTGTTAATCATTAATGTTCCGCAGATTCTCGCTTAAAACTGCTGCTCTTTTAGTCCGCGTAAAACGACATTTGTTTTCTTTTTGCTTTCGTTTACCGCGTGATACCAGCCCGATAACGAATCACACAAACGCTTGTAACTACGCCTTATAAACTAGACAGCTTTTCCTCAAGCGTTTTTATGACCACGATTTCAGCAGTTGTTTCCGCTTCCGTCGGAGAATGCCGCGAATTATGAACGTGCTATAAACGGTGCAGACATAGATCGACTTTTGGGGCTTTCTCCACCAGCCAAAAAACAAAAAACTCTATCATAATAATTTCTAATTTCTGTGTTTCTCATGTAGATTGTTCAGAAATACTATAATAAATTAAAATAATAATCATCACAGTATGTTACTTTTCTTAACAGAGGTGCAGACTGCCACGAGATCAGGTTATTGTGACGGAGGGTGCCGTCAGCGATGTCACAAATTTTGAATCTGATTTGTGTTGTAATTTTATAACCAACCCCGTCAAATCAATATACAATGAGGATTTGGTACCGTTGGTAGCAGGGCTAGTAGAAATTAAGGGGGGCTAGTGAAATTCCACACCCAACTAGCCCCCGGGGCTAGTAGGTCCAAAAAGTTAGTGTCGAACACTGGTTAATACCACATATGACTGTATTCGTTCCGTGATACTTTGTCAGGAAGTAATGCAATGGAGGAATAAACGGATTACACTGCATACAACACTAGTTCTATTCCTGCGCTACATTTCCTGTCAGGTTTAAAAATGCCAAAATACATAAGATCATGATCTTCATTGGTGTTTTTTCACTTACACTACGGCAATTACGAACACTTGGTTACATGACACTTACACAGACGGTAATAGCCCGCGGCAATATGGCTTTATTCATTGCAGTACACGAACGGGATTATAGCTTATGTCTGCCATTACAGCACCCGGGTGTTATTAGTTCTGGCCTATAATATAACAATCCAAATAATGTTACTGTGCCGTGAATTGCCATTTAAAGACATTAACCCCCAAAACATATTCGACCCCCATTTTATTTGCAGCATGGAAGCCCGAAGAAAACCCTCTTCCCGGGGTATCTTCCCCCAGTAGCCAATAAACAACACACTGTCTGTAAGAGCGAAAACTAAATATCGTCGCCTTATATATACTCCTGTTATAGCACCATGGTGTTATAAGTTCTGGCCTATGATAACAGTATGTAAAGACAGTCTGCAGTTACAACAAATTATCCCGTTGTGTGCCTCCTGCTTATATCTGTTTTTTGAAAGCAAGCGTCTGAGTGACACTGACTTTTTAAGTTTACAACGAATTATACGTGGGTAAAAATCCGAAAAATCCGAAAAACTAATAGCACCAGGTGGTGCTATAACGGGATAATGCCCTGTAAACTAACGACATATCATACATATGTAGGTATGCTTATGTGTCACGAAAACCAATGTCGCAACGCGAAACTTCTGACGATCGCATAACTTACCCCCGCTTTTCCTTTCGTTGGCTTTAATCGAGCAAATATTTGAATGGTTTGTTTAACCATTGTAATGGCATTACATATACACGTAGTTCTTTTCTCAAATTCGTCTTAGAAAGTGCAGATTTCAATTATTTTCTTTAATTTTAAAATTGTTTACACTACTGGCGGCCATGATGGTAACTATTTACCGTACAGCATAAAATCTGTTAGGCTTATTGATTGGATAAAAATGTCCGGACCAATTCGTATTTTCCCGGCGTTAAAACTGATTGGTCAATTTTTTATCCGATCATCGCGAGACTTTTGGCGCATTCAGCTGTCAGATTTGAGCATTATTTAACACAGTCGAGAGGAGAACTTTGTGGTAGGAAATTATGAGACATCTCGAATAACATTTGTTTACACTCAGAGATTATATTGACTTTGTCTGTTCTCATAGGACTGATACAGATTCTCTTGTCTGATTTGTTTCAGATTCAGAAAAAATATAGACAGGCCCCTAATTATTATTTTCTTCTTCATACTTATATCATTATGGACTATAGACTATAGTATAGTATGGGGGCGTCAGTGGTGTAATGTTTAGCAGGTTGGATTGTCACGCCGGTGATTCCCGACCGCAGCTGATTTCCCCGACTTGTGTTCAGTGCTGGGTGATTACCTAACTAGGTACTGTTTCCAGCCGTACTAGCCTAGACTGGATGCCGGGTAGGTAAAGAGACACCTGCCGTGGGCTCGAATGGAAATAAGTTGTTCCATCCATTCCAGGTGTGGACTTTCTTCGACTACCCACGTTAAACAAATGACCTTTTTTTATTGAAAATCATCAGTCTTTCTTTCACATTTTGTTTCCGCTCAATAACTTTAGTTATCTTGGGGATTTTGACGAAACTTTAACACAAAGTGAGTCTCATGGTATTAAGGAAACTTGTTACTGTTATTCGTGTTATTTGGTCAAGGTCACTGTTACTATAAATTAGTGTCCGCTTAATAATTTTACGAATATACAGATTTTGTCAAAATTGACTGCAATGTGCAGCTTATATGGAAAGGAAGCGCTGAATTGTTATTTGATAAAGGGTCAATGTCACTGTTACTATAAATAGAAAATTGGCTATTTACTTTCCCTTGGAATATGACCATATACATAATGGTTGTACACATATCCAAAAATAAATGCTGACATGGAAGTGCCTTCTAAAGTTGTGGGAGTTGCACAGTGTGACAAGGGCAATGTCCTGCTGCACAATGTCACTACTCACAAGGGCAATGTCCTGCTGCACAATGTCCTGCTGCACAATGTCACAACTCACAAGGGCAATGACCTGCACAATGTCACAACTCACAAGGGCAATGTCCTGCTGCACAATGTCACAACTCACAAGGGCAATGTTCTGCTGCACAATGTCACAACTCACAAGGGCAATGTCCTGCTGCACAATGTCACAACTCACAAGGGCAATGTCCTGCCACACAATGTCACAACTCACAAGAGCAATGACCTGCACAATGTCACAACTCACAAGGGCAATGTTCTGCTGCACAATGTCACAACTCACAAGGGCAATGTCCTGCCACACAATGTCACAACTCACAAGGGCAATGACCTGCACAATGTCACAACTCACAAGGGCAATGTCCTGCTGCACAATGTCACAACTCACAAGGGCAATGACCTGCACAATGTCACAACTCACAAGGGCAATGTCCTGCTGCACAATGTCACAACTCACAAGGGCAATGTCCTGCCACACAATGTCACAACTCACAAGGGCAATGTTCTGCTGCACAATGTCACAACTCACAAGGGCAATGTCCTGCTGCACAATGTCACAACTCATAAGGGCAATGTCCTGCCACACAATGTCACAACTCACAAGAGCAATGTCTTGCTGCACAATGTCACAACTCACAAGGGCAATGACCTGCACAAAGTCACAACTCACAAGGGCAATGTCCTGCTGCACAATGTCACAACTCACAAGGGCAATGACCTGCACAATGTCACAACTCACAAGGGCAATGTCCTGCTTCACAATGTCACTACTCACAAGGGCAATGTCCTGCTGCACAATGTCACAACTCACAAGGGCAATGTCCTGCTGCACAATGTCACAACTCACAAGGGCAATGTCCTGCTGCACAATGCCACTACTCTCAAGGGCAATGTCCTGCTGCACAATGTCACAACTCACAAAGTCAGTATCCTGTTTAAGGGCAATGTCCTGCTACACAATGTCACAACTCACAAGGGCAATGTCATGTTGCACAATGTCACAACTCACAAGGGAAATGTCCTGCTGCACAATGTCACAACTCACAAAGTCAATATCCTGCTTCCCAGTGTCATAGCTCACAATGGAATGACCTGCTGCACAATGTCAAAACTCACAAAGTCAATATCCTGCTTCACAGTGTCACAGCTCACAATGGAATGTCCTGCTGCACAATGTCACTACTCACAAGGGCAATGTCCTGCTGCACAATGTCACAACTCGCAAGGGCAATGTCCTGCTGCACAATGTCACTACTCACAAGGGCAATGTCCTGCTGCACAATGTCACAACTCACAAGGACAATGTCCTGCTGCACATGTCACAACTCACAAGGGCAATGTCCTGCTGCACAATGTCACAGCTCACAAGGGCAATGTCCTGCTGCACAATATCACAACTCACAAGGACAATGTCCTGCTGCACATCTCACAACTCACAAGGGCAATGTCCTGCTGCACAATGTCACAACTCACAATGACAATGTCCTGCTGCACAATGTCACAACTCACAAGGGCAATGTCCTGCTGCACAATGTCACAACTCACAAAGTCAATATCCTGCTCCACAGTGTCACAGCTTACAATAAAATGACCTGCTGCACAATGTCACAACTCACAAGAGCAATGTCCTGCTGCGCAATGTCACAACTCACAAGGGCAATGTCCTGCTGCGCAATGTCACAACTCACAAGGGCAATGTTCTGCTGCACAATGTCACAACTCACAAAGTCAGTATCCTGCTTAAGGGCAATGTCCTGCTACACAATGTCACAACTTACAAGGGCAAAGTCCTGCACAATGTCACAACTCACAAGGGCAATGTCCTGCTGCACAATGTCACAACTCACAAGGGCAATGTCCTGCTGCACAATGTCACAACTCACAAGGGCAATGTCCTGCTACACAATGTCACAACTCACAAGGGCAATGACCTGCACAATGTCACAACTCACAAGGGCAATGTCCTGCTGCACAATGTCACAACTCACAAGGGCAATGTCCTGCTGCACAATGTCACAACTCACAAGGGCAATGTCCTGCTGCGCAATGTCACAACTCACAAGGGCAATGTCCTGCTGCACAATGTCACAACTCACAAGGGCAATGTCCTGCTACACAATGTCACAACTCACAAGGGCAATGACCTGCACAATGTCACAACTCACAAGGGCAATGTCCTGCTGCACAATGTCACAACTCACAAGGGCAATGTCCTGCTGCACAATGTCACAACTGACAAGGGCAATGTCCTGCTGCGCAATGTCACAACTCACAAGGGCAATGTTCTGCTGCACAATGTCACAACTCACAAAGTCAGTATTCTGCTTAAGGGCAATGTCCTGCTACACAATGTCACAACTCACAAGGGCATTGTCCTGCTGCACAATGTTACAGCTCACAAGGGCAATGTTCTGCTACACAATGTCACAACTTACAAGGACAATGTCCTGCTGCACAATGTCACTACTCACAAGGGCAATGTCCTGCTGCACAATGTCACAACTCACAAAGTCAGTATCCTGCTTAAGGGCAATGTCCTGCTACACAATGCCACAAGTTACAAGGACAATGTCCTGCTGCACAATGTCACAACTCACGAGGGCAGTGTCCTGCTGCACAATGTCACAACTCACAAAGTCAGTATCCTGCTTAAGGGCAATGTCCTGCTACACAGTGTCACAACTTACAAGGACAATGTCCTGCTGCACAATGTCACAACTCATGAGGGCAATGTCCTACTGCACAATGTCACAACTCACAAGGGCAATGTCTTGCTGCACAATGTCACAACTCACAAGGGCAATGACCTGCACAATGTCACAACACACAAGGGCAATGACCTGAACAATGTCACTACTCACAAAGTCAGTATCCTGCTTAAGGGCAATGTCCTGCTGCACAATGTCACAACTCACAAGGGCAAAGTCCTGCTGCACAATGTGACAACTCACAAGGGCAAAGTCCTGCTGCACAATGTGACAACTCGCAAAGTCAGTATCCTGCTTAAGGGCAATGTCCTGCTACACAATGTCACAACTTACAAGGACAATGTCCTGCTGCACAA
>JAWPHD010022593.1:0-24619 GCA_037043455.1 Cyrtodaria siliqua | reverse complement strand
TACTTTTACAACATACTAGGCTAGCGCTAGGATTTTAAACCCTTTAGCCAAATCTGGTTAAAGCCCTAAAAATTCCTTTAGCCATATTAGAATGTCTTTAGCCAGACTTTTGAACTTTAATTGAAGGCGCTAAAACCTCGCGTTTGCATACATATCAATAGTAAGTTAAAAGAGTCTTTATTAACCTATATGGTATATATATTTCCATATCATATGCATTCTGCTTTAATGCTTATAATTACAATTTGAGTTTTACAATATTCAAAACTTTTTAAAAATTGTATTTAATTTAATGTAATTTAATTTTTAAAAAGAGTCAAGACTGAAATTTTAAAAAGGACAATGATTGCATGTATATATTAAGAAAATATAAAAAGACAGTCTCTCTTGTCACCATTTATTAGACCATTAAGTATTTTCATTCAATGCATTTCAATAAGCTAACATTCATAAAAATAAAATAAATAACAAAAAATAAAATAAATAACAATTATATTTAACTAGAACTGTCGCCGGAGGCGGACAATTACCCCCGCTGGCAACTTGTTGGTGAGTGGGTAAACATACAAGACTTTGTTCCTATAAGATATATAGACATATAGAGAAAAAGCCCGGACAAGAATTTTCTATTTCACTACCAAGTATGAAATGCATTAAAATACAAAGTGCCATAACTGAGTGGAAAATTATCGAACTGGAACGTCGCGAAAATATGCTCATCTCCACATGATATTGATGCTTTGTAGCAAGTTTCATGAAATTATAACATGGGGTTTTAGAGAAATAGCCCGAAGAAGAAATTTTCTATTTGACTACCATTTAAGTATGAAATGCATTAACAAGAGGGCCAAAATGGCCCTAAATCGATCACCTGAGTACTGGCACATTATCAAACTTCTTCGCAATTTTATGGTCAAATACAATCTGTGCAATTTGGTTAAGATTGTTCACAAAATGTGGGCTCTTTTGTGTATAACAACATTGATATAAAGACACTGACAAAGTTTGATAAGTATCAAATACAAAATGAAGGTGCTAGAGTGAAACACCTGGGGCAGGGCCAAATGTGACCCCAGGGCTACATGCAATATATGAGAGCTTTGTAGTTTCAGAGAAGGAAATTTTTTAAGTTTTTCCCTATACAAGTCTATGTAAAACATGACCCATGGGACAGGGCCAAATGTGACCCCACAGTCACCATTTGAACAAACTTGGTAAAGGACCATAAGAGTATAGTAAATGCAAAATATTAAACCTATGGCTCTTGTAGTTTCAGAGAAGATGACTTTAATGTGTTTCCTATATAAGTCTATGTAAAACTGTGACCCACTGGGCGGGGTCAAATTTGACCCCAGGGTCACCAGTTGAACAAACTTGGTAGAGGACCATAATATTACAGTAAATGGCTCTTGCAGTTTCAGAGAAGATTTTTCCCCCCGATATATATGTCTATGTAAAACTGTGACCCACCATAAGCTTATAGCAAATGCAAAATATTAAACCTCTGGCTCTTTCAGTTACCAGAGAAGAAGATTTTTTCAGTTTTTCCCTATACAAGCCTATGTCAAATTGTGACACCCGCGGCAGGGGCCAAATATTGACCCCAGGGTCACCATTTGAACACAATTGGTAGAGGACCATAAGCTTATAGCAAATGCAAAATATTAAACCTCTGGCTCATGCAGTTTCAGAGAAGAAGATTTTTTATGCTGATGCTAATATTAGTTATTGGGTTTGTTACTGACCCCCTACAGAAATATGTGGGGTCAGTAAGATTTATAGGGGGCGAGGCAATAGCCGAGTCCCCCTATATATCTGACTGACCCCACATATTTCTGTAGGGGGTCAGTAACAAACCCAATAACTTATTGCATCGAGCACATTTTTTAAGGCAAACACCGATATTTAACCATTTTAATGGAGCATCAACGTCATTAAGACGTTCGCGCAATTTGACGTCATGACGCTGACATCGCGACCAGTACAGTTTAAAAACATTATAAATTTACTTAATTTAATTTACTTTCATGTTTGTTACTAACGCCTTAAAGAACTATTTACAAATGATTTAAACTTTGAATCAGAATTGTAGTCCATATTGTTTAGTGACCCTCTATGAAATCTACTGACCCTCTATAGAATAATAGAGGGTCACCATGTGACCGCTCTAAACTAATGAAATTCTTAGGATTTTGTGCGAGGTGCAATAAATACAAAATATTAAACCTTTGGCTTTTGTAGTTTCAGAGAAGAAGATTTTTGAAGTTTTTCCCTAAATAAGTCTATGTAAAACTGTGACCACTGGGGCGGGGCCAAACTTGAGCCCAGGGTCACCATTTGAACAAACTTGGTAGAGGATCCATAAGCTCATAATAAATAAAAAATATTAACCTTTATCTCTTGTAGTTTCATAGAAGAAGATTTTTTAAGTTCTTCCCTATAACTCTGTATAAAACTGATCCAACAAGGTCCCAATTTAAGTAAAAAGAACCAAGGTTCCTTATGAGAAAAAAAATCAATAAAAAAAAAAATATATATATATTTTTTTTAAAAAAATCAATAATAAAAAGTTGAACCCACGAACCAAGATTTTTTATGTAGAAAAAAAAAAAAAAAAAAATGCCTCCAGTGAGATTTGAACCCACGACCCCTGGGGTTTCCAGTGTACATTACCAAATATTGAAAGGGCCGTAACCATAACTCCGGTGTTACTGGTTGGATCTGGCTGGTTTTCAAACTTGTCTGAGCTTTCATGGATATTTTTTAATGATTCAAGGGCACATTACTCCGGTGTTCCTTGTCCGATATAGCTGATTTTTCATCTTGTCCGAGCTTTCATTAATATTAACAATCTGTGCAAGTTTGGTAAAGCTAATATATAATAAATGAAGGTGCTAGAGTGTTCACAAGGCAGAAAATGGCATTTTCCAGAAAAAACAAGGGCCATAACTCCGGTGTACTGATCCGATTTGGCTGGTTTCCCTCCTACTGGATGGTGATCTGTTGTAAAATACTTTCTGCTGAAGCCTCGGTGTATATTCCGTTTCTACGACAACTCTCGCTGTTCACCTGATGTTTCTCTTTTTTCCTTTGTATTGCACTGTTTCTTGGACACTGCTGATATGTCTTCTATTATTGTCTATTGCTGTGAAAGAGCCTCCCCATAGTACTTCATGCTACTCCATTCAAGCTACTATGCCACTACTAGGCTACTCGCCACGGCATACTTCAGATGCGCCATACGAAGAACCGACAAATTTCCGTCTACAGCTTCCCTTCTTTCAGTGGACGTCTAACATCGTCACAAGACAGCAGCGAGGTACTAACTACTCATGAAACAAATTTGAGAGCCGAGATGGTGGATTTTTGCCGAATGGTGATGAATGATAACCAATGAACTAATGAAACATGATATGGAGAAACCAGCATCCGGCGGGGTTTGAACCCACGACCTTCTGCTTGTGGGCCCAGTGCTCTACCACTGAGGCTATCTGGCTCTTGCAGTTTTAGAAAAGACGATTTTTTAAAGTTTTTTCCTAGACAAGTATATGTAAAATATGTGACACCTGGGAGCTGGGGCGGGGTCAAATTGGACCTCAGGATGACCATTTGAACAAAATCGTAGAGGACCACAAGCTCAGGATACATGCAAAATATTAAACTTCTGGCGCTTGTAGTTTCAGAGAAGAAGATTTTTTAAGTTTGTTTCCTACATAAATCATAAAAAACATGTGACCCCTGGCGGCGTGGGCCAAATTTAACCCCAGGGTCACCATTTGAACAAACGTCTTAGAGGACCATAAGCTTATGGTAAATGCAAAATATTAAACCTCTGGCTCTTGTAGTTTGAGAGAAGATGAGTTTTTAAGTTTCAAGGTTTTCCTATATAAGTCTATGTAAAACATGTGACCCTTGGGACGGGGCCAAATTGGTCCCGAGGGTCACCATTTGAACAAATTAGGTAGAGGACCTTAAGCTTATGGTAAATGCAAAATACTAAACCTTTGGCTCTTGTAGTTTTAGAAAAGACGATTTTTTAAGTTTTCCCTATATAAGCCTGTATGTAAAAGGCCACCTGGTCCGATTTGGCTGGTTTTTAAACTCGTCCAAGCTTTCATTGATATAAAGAAACTGAAAATGTTTGGTAAAGATCAAATGCAAAATGAAGATGCTAGAGTGTTCACAAGGCTAAATAAGGCATTTTTCTATAATTCAAGGGGCCTAACTCTGGTGTTATCTGTCTGATATAGCTGGTTTTCGAACTTGTCAAGCGTTCATCAATATCAACAATCTGTACAAGTTTCATAAAGATCAAATACAAAATGAAGGTGCTAGAGTGTTCACAAGGCTTAATATGGCATTTTTTCAGCAAACAAGGGCCATAACTCTGGTGTTACTAATCTGATCCAGCTGAAATTTGTCTAAGCTTTCATTGATATAAAGACACTGGCAAAATTTGTAAAGATCCGATTAATAATGAAGTCCCTATTGTGCTAACAAGGCAAAAGTTAACTGACGACGACGATGACGACGGACAACTCGCCATCCCATAAGAAAACAGCAAACATACACTTTATAATTATTATGAATACCATCCATGGACCTAATTGTTTTCTTTTTAAATTACACCATGGACATTCATGCGAAACTGAGGACTGCCTCCAATATTAGGTAAATACCTTTGAGACTTGTATCTTGATACAATTTTACAACTTACCTTGTCCGTGAACAGACTTGTTAGTCCGTGTTCCGTGCCACCCTTGAGGATCTCGACTCTGGCATAACAGGCCATCAGGATCAATTGCTGAAATATACACAACATTTTACATAAAGGCCTAAACTAAACAAAAGCATGGCAGGCCAAAGCAGATCAGAGAAAATTAGAATTCAAGTAAGTAGGAATTGAACTAGATGGTGTGTAATGATCATGGTGAAACATCGTTCACCGGGTATAGCAGTTAAAATAAGAAAAATAACGAAAATGATGATTTTTTCCACCCTAAGGTAAGTTTACACATCACTGACATACATTTATCGAACCAAATGTACACCGAACCAGTGTTTCAGTTACTGGAATGTTTAACTGAGCCTCGAAAGGTGTCGATTCAGTTAGTACTATGCAAACAAGTGAAAAGTTATGATTGAATCAAGGTTGAATTATGATTTACCATCACTGTCAAATTTCGACCGGCAGTAAAAAGTACTGCTTTTTTGTTTAAATCTTGGAATTCTGAATCATACAAATTCATCATTTTCATACCAACACGCAGTGTGCCAATTTGGCCTTGTAGCTTTTGTAGTTAGTGTGTTATTTGCCAAAGATTGTGTACGTTAGTGTACAGGGTATAGTATTATACACTCAAGTGATATGAAACCGCAACACGGAAATTTCCGCTATATATTGTATGTACAATATGCTGCTTTTAATCGAATGGTACATGGCTACGCAAGACCTTTCCTTTTGGAAAAAATACTAAAACAACAAATAATACAGCAAATAGTATTCCTTCAATGTTTCATTATTCACAGAGTACGCGTTTGGCTCAATCATGAGCGCAAACTTAGGATGCAACATTTTGCAAACTATTTACGTTAAATACAGTACTGAACTAGCTCAATTTTTCAAAGAGATACTTCAACATTTATGAAGTTCTTGTTACAAAGTGTAGTGTGATTAAAACGTCTACAACATCACAGTTGTGTCCTTTCTCTAGTTAACTGCAACTTTCTTTTTAAAAAACATCTTGGGATTTCTTTGGAATATTATGTGCAATTAAGTGTGCAGTATATACAATATATAGCGGAAATTCCCGTGTTGCGTTTTCATATCACTTGAGTGTAGTGTATAGGGGATAGATATATGACAACATTTAGTGTATGGGGTATAGTATTATAGTGTATAGGGGATAGATATATGACAACATTTAGTGTATGGGGTATAGTATTATAGTGTATAGGGGATAGATATATGACATTTAGTGTATGGGGTATAGTATTATAGTGTATAGGGGATAGATATATGACAAAATTTAGTGTATGGGGTATAGTATTATAGTGTATAGGGGATAGATATATGACAACATTTAGTGTATGGGGTATAGTATTATAGTGTATAGGGGATAGATATATGACAACATTTAGCGTATGGGGTCTAGTATTATAGTGTATAGGGGATAGATATGACAAAATTTAGTGTATGGGGTATAGTATTATAGTGTATAGGGGATAGATATATGACAACGTTTAGTGTATGGGGTATAGTATTATAGTGTATAGGGGATAGATATATGACAACATTAGCGTATGGGGTCTAGTATTATAGTGTATAGGGGATAGATATATGACACCATTTAGTGTATGGGGTATAGTATTATAGTGTATAGGGGATAGATATATGACAATATTTAGTGTATGGGGTATAGTATTATAGTGTATAGGGGATAGATATATGACACCATTTAGTGTATGGGGTATAGTATTATAGTGTATAGGGGATAGATATATGACACCATTTAGTGTATGGGTATAGTATTATCGTGTATAGGGAATAGATATGAGACAATATTTAGTGTATGGGGTATAGTATTATAGTGTATAGGGGATAGATATATGACAACATTTAGTGTATGGGGTATAGTATAAAAGTTTATAGGGGATAGATATATGACAACATTTTGTGTATGGGGTATGGTATTATAGTGTATAGGGGATAGACATATGACAAAATTTAGTATAAAGGGTATAGCATTATTGTGTATAGGGGATAGATATATGACAACATTTAGTGTACTGGGTATAGTGTGAGAAATGTTATATCTTTCGAGTGATATACTAGATATATCTGTAAATATGACATCTATAAATACACTTGACTGATGTTCTAACGCTATCGATACTTTTTTTTTTCGCAGTAACTTATGAAGTATCAAACGTATGGTGAATTTTCAACAAAGTAAAAGTAGTTCAAAAGACATAAGCCATGATTGTAAAGAATACCAATACATTATTATTTAGAAGATGGTGTTTTTAACTCTTTTTCTCACAACCCGAATTTTCCAATTCATTAATGTCACATACATGAGAGTTTATATAAAACGGAAAGATTATTTAATGTCCAATAAACATTTAAACTCGTAAAGCATCGTTAGCTTTAACGTGAATGTTAATTCATAAATTCAATCATTTAAAATCCACAACACATGTTCTAACTGCAATGAGTTATTGAATAGTTTACTACAGATATGGGTGGAATTTAATTTGATGACCAAACTTTGGGAGTATGATTTAAGTGTCCCCACCATCTCTTATGTATGTATTATAAGTAAAAAATGTGCACATACAATTGTTATCTTGAGCCTTATTTCAGCTTATGCTATTACGCTGCAAAATGTATACAACTTCTACATGATTGCAATTATTCATTTATTTACAGGAACAGGTCACATGTTGAATAAAATAACATAACTTTATTTATTATTATCATACGGCTTATATAAAAAAATTGAGATAGCTGGACAATTAATTGCTTAGTTATAAGTATATGCAAATTTTTTACCGTATGATGTTTCACTCTCAAATCTTGAACCCTTGACTGGATTTCGATAAAACTTAGCATAAAACTAATTTCGCATATAGCTATCATGTTCCGGTCCGTTCACTTATAACGGATGCATTGCCCGTTGTTATTTTTCAAACAGTCATGTGATTTCTTTAAAATTTCTTTGGGAACATCAGAATTCATTTCAGGCTTACATATAATTGTCGCATTTTGGGCGGATGATTTTTAACAAGAAATGTGTCTACTGGACACGAATGCCCCAACTTCTTAAACAAAGTACATGTCATAATCAAAAAAAATTAGAAAAATAAAATATATGAGAATATCATCAATAAATAATTATGTAATATTCAGATTTTAAGTCAATCAAAACAGTTATAACTGTTATAATGCAGGAATTGTGTACATGGTACTTAACATCTTTTTAAAGTTTATATATATATAGGGAGAAATATTTGCGAACTACCAAGGACAGACAATCTTCGGACGAACTACAGCAGGAAACCTAGCTATGATAAAGACACAGAAATCAAACGTATGCATTCAATTCCTAAAAAGGACAGCTGCAAACACACGCTAATAAACTGTATCTCTACATCATAACACACTCGTCTGGAGGCACAATTAACATATATATATGCATACATACAATTACAGCTCTTACAAGTGGGATCACATTCAAGCATGCAACCACACACAGCTATATTAAGACAGTGACAATGAAAGTTGCCGGATCTTGGGGATACTATATCAAAATAATTTAACCAATCAGTGATCAATAAAATAAAAGACCTCCACATTCTGGTAGGGGGTAAACTCGGTGTTTATCGTTGGTGCTCAACTGACTTTAGCCCTTTATAAAACTAGTTTTTAGTGATAATTATATTTAAAGCTTTATTTTTTTGTATATATCTATGTATCTTCTTTTGGTGTTGTCTGATTTTAAAACACCAATATGGATACATTTAATTTAAATCATGGTCTAATATTTCCATTTTTCATATAGAGATTGAGGATAAAGTCTGAGTAAACCCTTTCATTTTCACCTACTGAATATCTCGACCTACCAAAAGTTGACCGGATGTGAAAGTTATGAATATATATATATATATATAAAAACTTTAAAAAGATGTTAAGTACATTATGTTATACTAGTAGTCAGATATTAAGTCAATAAAAACAGTTATAATACACATTCTGTACATGGCATTTAACATTTTTTTAAACACGTATATATGAACCATTTTACGAATTTTACTTCTTCGCATCATTTAGTACTGTTACAGTACCATTATAGAATGTGTTTGTATCAAATCCACCAGACAACTTTGGCTGGTAAATCAGTCCATTTGCTTATAGTATCCGAGATATGCTCAAGCATGTTAGTCTATCCCCAGTACACTAAAATTATTCCCCTGTACACTAATTAATGATTTATATCTATCCCCAGTACACTAAATCATTCCCCTGTACACTAATTAATGATTTATATCTATCCCCAGTACACTGCATCGCCACATATAACGTCAATTATCAAAGAAGTTTCAAAACTAATCATGAACATTTTTCACACAGATAAAGTTAATAGAATAATGGACAAATCTGTCGCTTCAAAATTTCGATAAAATACGTAAAAGCGGAACAATAACAAACCATTGTCACAAATATGCATCGATCGTCGGTTATTAGGTCACTTTGTTTTGATTGTTTATAATGATTATGAATTATATAACAGTTTTCATCTATTGCTGCTTATCTCAGCATCACTCTGCTGTCTGCTGCCATCGTGTGCTTGTACGAGCACTATACAATAACATAACAATATGGAAATAAACTTACCTCGATCGGCAAAATGTTTCAAAATGTGTCAATGTTTTTATCATTTTAGCCAGTGTACGATGTATGACTGTAACATAAATATTGAACATAGCAAATGCATTAAGCAGTCAAGGTCAGCCAGATACCTACATTGATTTTGATTTGAAACTGAGCTAAGACCGTTGACCGGAATAAGTTCATTAAGCAGGTCAAAGTCAGTGGAAACATGTTGTATTTTATTAGTTTGAAGGTATTTAAAAGAAGTTTAGTTCCATATTAAACATTTTCTCTAACGGACATAACTCAACAAGAGGCCCAGCCCAACATGTGGACACTCTATTGGCAAATACAGGGGCGGCAGAGGAGGAGAATGGGTTTTGAATCAGATACGACTGTTTTTTTAACCTAACATATCTTCTAATCATGATATTAACATCTTGAACAAGTTTGGTTGGTTACAATTGAATAAACAAGAGGCCCAAGAGGGCCTGTGGACGCTCTACTGGCTAACACGGCTCTTATAACATCAATGAAGCGAGTGACTGCCATTTACGTTTTTTGAAAGTTTCGGGCAAAAAACAGCTTTTTGACTAAATCAAGGGCCATAACTAAAGAATCTGGTAAAGTTTGGTAAAGATCAGATGAAAAATGAAGGCCATGCCGTATTAACGAGGCAAAATATAGCATTTATTTTTAACTAAATCAAGAGCCATAACTCCTCTGTTACTGGTCGGACTGGTCCAACATAGAGCTAAAAAAAAAAAGTATGAAAAAAATAAATAATAATAATTAAAAAAAAAAAATTAATAATAATAAAATAAAAAAAAAATAATAAAAAATAAAAAAAAATAATTAAAACAAAATTAATAATAATATAAAAAAGACAGTTGTAAAATCTGGTAAAGTTTGGCAAAGATCAGATGCAAACTGAAGGCCCTATCGTATGACGAGGCATATTATAGCATTTTTAACAAAATCAAAGGCCATAACTCCACTGTTACTGGTCCGATCTAATTGTTTTTTTGAACTTGACCAAGCTTTCATAGACATTAACAATTTCATGAATTTTGGTAAAGATCGGGTGAAAAATGAAGGCGCTATCGTCTTAACGAGGCAAAATATATCATTTTGAAGTAAATCAAGGGCCATAATCCGATGTTACTGGTCCGATATGGCTGGTTTTCGAACTTGTCTGAGCTTTCATTGATATTAACAATCTGATAAAGTTTGGTAAAGATCGGATGAACAATGAAGCCCCTATAGTCTTAACGAGGCAAAATATAGCATTTTTAACTAAATCAAGGGCCATAACTCCGCTGTTACTATTCCGATATGGCTGGTTTTCGTACTTGTCCAAGCTTTCATTGATATTAACAATCTGATCAAGTTTGGTAATGATTGGATGAACAATGAAGCCCCTATTGTCTTAACGAGGCAAAATATAGCATTTTTAACTAAATCAAGGGCCATAACTTCGCTGTTACTGGTCCGATATGGCTGGTTTTCAAACTTGTTTGAGCTTTCAACGACATTAACAATCTGATAAAGATTGGTAAAGATCGGATGATTAATGAAGCCCCTATCGTCTTAACTATGCAAAATATAGCATTTTTAACTAAATCAAGGGCTACAACT
Organism: Cyrtodaria siliqua; assembly: GCA_037043455.1. Taxonomy (NCBI): domain Eukaryota; kingdom Metazoa; phylum Mollusca; class Bivalvia; order Adapedonta; family Hiatellidae; genus Cyrtodaria; species Cyrtodaria siliqua. The sequence continues at coordinate 13,608 of JAWPHD010022593.1, read as the reverse complement.
CCGCTGACACTAGTCCGATATGGCTGGTTTTCGAACTTGTCCGAGCTTTCATTGATATTAACAATGTGGTAAAGTTTGGTAAAGATAGGATAAAAAACGAAGGACTTATCGTCTTAACGAGGCAAAATATAGCAATATAGCATTTTTAACTAAATCAAGGACCATAACTCCGCTGTTAAAGGGTCGATCTGGCTGGTTTTCAAACTTGTCCGAGCTTTCATTGAAATTAACAATGTGGTAAAGTTTGGTTAAGATAGGAAGAAAAATGAAGGCCCTATCGTCTTAACGAGGCAAAATTTAGCAATATAGCATTTTTAACTAAATCAAGGGCCATAACTACGCTGTTACTTGTCCGATCTGGCTGGTTTTCGAACTCATCCGAGCTTTCATTGATATTAACAACCTGTTAAAGTTTGGTAAAGATTGGATGAAAAATGAAGGCCCTATTGTCTTAACGAGACAAAAGTTAACAACGGACGACGGACGACGGACAACTCGGCATCCCATAAGATCCATCTAAAAATGAAGGAACTAGAGTGCTAACAAAGTTAAGCATTTATAAATAACTCAAGAGCCATTACGTTCGCTTACACAGGGTACTACAGGAATGTACCCCTCTTCCCATTATGATATCACAAAACAAGTATCTAAAAGACCTGAAATTCATGATTTTTAGTAGTGATTAAAACATTTTGTCACGTGTCAGAGACATACAAATTAGTTATGACAGAATGAAACATTTCTACCACGCTATTTATTTAACATATGACGTTTTCGTACTCACCATGAATTGGTCTTGTTGTTCGTAGATTTTGAAAACGGTTTTTCGAAAATGACGTAATTAAAAGTTCTAAAAAGTTTGTTTCAAGCAATGGATTTAATCCAGGGCTATGTGAGCAATAGCTCTGAGTCTGATGAAGATGAAAATGAAAAAACCTTCTGTGCCTGTTGGTGATCATTTTGAAAAATTCATAATCACGCCAAACTTTTGACAATAAATCTCAACAAGAGGTCAATGACCTTGAAGCTCTACTGATAGGTTTTTTGATAGCTAGATCAGCATTCCTGTGAAGTTTCATGAAAATCCGTCAAGTAGTTTCAGAGGAGTAGTCGCTACAAGTTTTCATTATATAACTCTAAGATGTTGTTTAACACCAAATCAAAACAATTTTTGACAAGGATCAAAATCATGTCATACTGATCATTTTAGAAAAAGTTCCATATCATCAATATCAATAGTTTTCAAGAAGTAGGCGCTACAAACTTGTATTTTGAAAATCTATTTTTAGCCATGGTGGCCATCTTGAATTTCCGGCCGACCTGAAATTTTGCTAGGATCAATTAGACATCAGGAGCAACATTCCTGTGAAGTTTCATGAAAATCCGTCGAGTAGTTACAGAGGAGTAGTCGCTACAAGTTTTTACTACATAACTCTATGTAAACAAAGATGGCCGCTGACAGCCATGTTTAACATCGAATCAAAACGATTTTCGACAAGGACCAACATCATGTCATGCTGATCATTTTAGAAAAAGTCCCCTATCAATATCACTTATAGTTTTCAAGAAGTAGTCGCTACAAACTTGTTTTTTGAAAATCTTTTTTTAGCCATGGCAGCCATCTTGAATTTCCGGCTGACCTGAAGTTTTGCTAGGATCAATTAGACATCAAGAGCAACATTCCTGTGAAGTTTCATGAAAATCCGTCTAGTAGTTGGAGAGGAGTAGTCGCTACAAGTTTTCATTATATAACTCTATGTAAACAAAGATGGCCGCTGGCAGCCATGTTCAACGTCGAATCAAAACGATTTTCGACAAGGACCAACAGCATGTCATGCAAATCATTTTAGAAAAAGTCCCATATCAATATCACTTTAGAGTTTTCAAGAAGTAGTCGCTACAAACTTGTTTTTTAAAAATCTATTTTTAGATTTAGCGGCCATCTTGGATTTCACATCAACATGAATTTTTGCTAGGATCAACTAGACTTCATGGGCAACATTTCTGTAAAGTTTCATGAAAATCCATTCAGTAGTTTCAGAGGAGTAGTCGCTACAAAAAAAGTTTACGGACGGACGACGGACACCGCACCACGGCATAAGCTCTGCTGATCTCTGATCAGTAGAGCTAAAAACGAGTGATCAACCACAAATACGTCAAAGTCGCCACTGTTTTAATAGTCAAACAAGATGGAAAATGAAGGTGCTAGAGCACTTATGATGCGAAATATAGTATTTTAAAATAATTTAAGGGCTATCCTGTCAAATATGTTAAGTTCTTGAACTCATCCAAACTTTTAAAGATTATAACATACTGCTAAAAATTGGTCAAGATCAGATGAAAAATGAAGGAACCAGAGTATTCACAAAGCACACTATGACATTATCAATCCAAGAGGTCAATGACCTTGAAGCTCTGATAGATTTTGATATCCAGATCAGCCATGGGAACCTGTGAAGTTTTATGAAAGTAAGACAAATAATTTCAGAGAAGTAGTCGCCACAAGTTTTCCCTATATCACTCTATGTAAAAAAAAAGATGGTGGTCGGCGGCCATTTTTGACATAGAATCATAATGAATTTTGTTTATGACCGACTACATGTCATGCAAGTCATTTTAGGTTTCAAATCAATACCACTTGTGTTTTTTGAGAAGTAGTTGCCACAAACTTGTATTTAAGCTGTGGCAGCCATCTTGAATTTCCGGCCAACCTGATTTTGACTTGGATATCAAGACCAACATTTCTGTCGAGTTTTATGAAAGTCATTTTGGTAAAGGTACCAAACTGATTTAAAGAAGTAGTCACCACAAATTGTATTTAAAATCTATTTTGTGCCATGGTGGCCTTCTTGAATTTAAGGCAAAAATGATTTTTTAATTAGGACCAACTAGACATCAAGAGCAACATTCCTATATTCCTAAATATTATGATTTATTATGCAACATTACCTATGCAACATTATAATCTCATTCAATTGTATCCCAGTCTAAAGAATATATCTTTTTCCAGCTTATAAACATGTCACAGGTAATGTTATGCAATTTCTCCTGAGAATTATGTTACTATCTCACCAGTAGAAGTAGATTTGCTCTTGTCTATGGTTATATTTGGAAAATCAGAATCAAAATAAATCTTAAAATCCTACAATTTGTGTTTTCAGTCTTCTTCTGAGAGCCAAAATACAAAGGAGACTTTATTGTTTTTTATTGTTTTTTGCATACAACATTACGTTAAATAAGAGGGCTCTTAATCGATCACCTGAGTACGGCACATTATCGAACTTCTTCGAAATCTTATGGACATATACAATCTGTGCAAGTTTAGTTAATATTGTTCAAGAAATGTGGCTTCTGTTGTTAACAACATTGATATAAAGACACTGACAAAGTTTGGTAAAGATCAAATACAAAATGAAGGTCCTAGAGTGTAACACCTGGGACAGGGCCAAATGTGACCCCAGGGCTACATGTAATATATGAGAGCTCTGTGCTTTGTGGTTTCAAAGAAAAGATTTTTTAAGTTTTTCCCTATACAAGTCTATGTAAAACGTGATCCTTGGGGCGGGGCCAAATGTGACCTGAGGGTCATCATTTCAACAAACTTGATAAAGGACCATAAGAGTATAGTAAATGCAAAATATTACACCTTGGCTCTTGTAGTTCCAGAGAAGAAGACTTTAATGTTTTTTCTATATAAGTCTATGTAAAACTGTGACCCCGGGGCGGGGCCAAATTTGACTCCAGAGTCACCATTTGAACAAACTTGGTAGAGGACCATAAGCTTATAGCAAATGCAAAATATTAAACCTTTGGCTCTTGCAGTTCCAGAGAAGAAGATTTTTTTAAGTGTTTTCCTTTACAAGCCTTTGTTAAACTGCGACCCCCGCGGCGGGACAAAATGTGACCCAAGAGTCATCATTTGAACAAACTTGGTAAAGGACCATAATCTTATAGTAAATGCAAAATATTAAACCTCCGGCTCTTGTAGTTTCAGAGAAGATTTTTATTTTTTTTCCTATACGTGATTTTTTTTCCTATATGTAAAACTGTGACCCCCGGAGTGGGGCCAAATTTGATATCATGGTCACTTTTTGAACAAACTTGGTAGAGGACCATTAGCTTATAGCAAATGCAAAATATTAAACATCTGGCTCTTGCAGTTTCAGAGAAGATATTTTTTTTTTCCTATATAAGTTTATGTAACCCCCGGGGCGAAATTAGACCCCAAGGTCACCATTTGAACAAACTTAGTAGAGGACAATAACCTGATGCCACAAGTAATACATGAAAGCTCTGTGCCTTGTAGTTTCAGAGAAGAAGATTTTTTAAATATTTTTCCTATATAAGTCTATGAAAAACATGCAAAATCTCAATATACAAACTTTAATATAAAAATATCCCCATGGCACGGTCATTTTTGAACCCGGGGACTTCACTGAACTATCTTGATAGTCTAGGCGTTGGCGATCATTTTAAAAGAAAAATTGTCGAAATCTGTCCAGCTGTTCTTGAGAAGATGATTTTTTAAGTTCTGACCATATATGGTAATGGTGGCCATCTTGGATGTCGCGCTGACCAAAAACAAATCTAAAAATTTAATCTAAGGATCATACATGTGAAGTCTGGTCAAAATTGCCCAAGAGGTTTCTGAGGAGAAGTCGTTTGAAGCAAAAGTTAACAACGACAGACAATGGACGAAGAGTGATCCCAATAGATCACCTTGAGCCTTCGACTCAGGTGATCTAAAAATACAATTACCGGTACTACACAAATTTAAACAGCACATAACAGTTAAATTGCGTAACACTGTTTAGATAATATTAATATAATATTGTACGACTATATTTTAAGAGGTGTAATAGGAAGGAAGGGAAAAAAGTAGTATTAGAAGAGATAGTAAGATAATGAGTTTGCCAGAGAGCATCGTTGGCCAGCCCACGTGTTGTTAATATTTTTCAGCACATAACAGTTAAATTGCATAACACTGTTTAGATAATATTAATATAATATTGTACGACTATATTTTAAGAGGTGTAATAGGAAGGAAGGGAAAAAAGTAGTATTAGAAGAGATAGTAGATAATGAGTTTGCCAGAGAGCATCGTTGGCCAGCCCACGTTGTTAATATTTTTCTCCAAGTTTCTTCAAATCTATTTAGAGTATCATTTTTAAGGGCAGTGTACATTTTTATGTTAATCCTATTCATATATATAAAATTGTACTGAAACGTTTGTCAGTTATTATCTTTACTACATCTGAATATGTTTCTATAAATGTACCTCCTATTTATTGTAGCATGTGAAAATATATTTTCCCACTTAGTTTGTGATTTCGATTTTGTGTTATCTTTTAAATTATCTATTTGAACTTTTGTGAGATATCTATTGACTGAGTTTGAAGGATTTTCCATAATGCATTCACATAACGTGTTTTTATTTTAGTATGTTCACATCTTCTATGCTGAGTTCATGCAACCATTGCTTTGGTATTGAAGATATAAGTTAGTGATATTTTAAGAACTCTGTTGCAGGTCAAAATCATTTTGAATTGAATTAAATGTTTTTAGTTTTCTATCAGTTCTGGGCTCTTCACTGGACCAAAAAATGTTTAGCCATTTTTATTAAACCACCTCAGTTTTCTTTAGCCAATTCGAATTTTGTTTAGACATTTTTGGCTAAGCTTTTTTAGCCACTTTAGCAGAATGTAATTCAATTTCCGATTAAATATTTGTATAACTTTTTTATCTTGTCATTAATATATATATGTATATATTAAACCAAGTAGAATAATATTAATTCTTTGACTTGCTGATTACGACAGGATGTATGTAATACATGAAATCAGGATACTTAATGCACATCAATTAATATAGTTATATTCCCTATAGCACAGGTTTCACAAATACCAATCAAAAATAGGTCAAATAAGATTCTCTTGTTATTATAGAATCAATATAATCGAATAATTTCATATAAACTGTGTTTGTGCCACTAGCTTGTGCACCGTAAAACCTAATTCAATTTTCATGTCTATTATGCCCCACTGTGGTAAGATGCCCCATTGTGGTACCATCCAAAGTAGAAGATCCAAGTTTACATCCAATGTAGACTAAGAGCACAGTGTCTCCTGCCACTTAGTTGAGATGAACAGTCAGAACATTGGGGTGAGGATGTTGTTCGCTCACTTTGCATACTTTTTATCTTGATGTAAATGGAGAGGGAGCTTTTCTTTTTGTGACATATGCCATTTTTATGTGTTGGTGCGTCGTGAAACCCTTCAATCAATCAATCAATCAATCAATCAATCAATCAATCAATCAAGCAACCAAGCATGTAAATTTACCCAAGATGGAAAAAATGGATGACACAGTAATCGTTCTGTTTTTTTGTGGCCTTTGTGCGTGAGTGTATTTCTAAGGTTTATAGTCTGTCCGCCTACGACAGGCGTCCTACCCGACGATTATAGGCATACAACTCAAAATAAATGGTCTAAAACAGATGACAATGTAATGTATACATGTTGTTTACATGTACGTATAATGGGCTACTTTCTGTTTTGAATAACGGAGTAACAAAGTCATTATTTTAGCTAAAAGGGTATAAATCTTTGTGTGAGAAAGGTTAATTATTACCATTTTGATAAGAGTTTTAGACGTCTTGTTTACGTGCTGTTTTGCGATGTTGTTGTTATTGAAAATGCAACTTTTTTCTCGGCGAGTTCTTTTTGGATTTCTAATTTTCTTCCAGTATAGGCACACCAAGTGAGTTGCAGTTAGACGTTGCTATGTAAATATAAAGCGCAAAGGTAGTAACACAGTCTATAAATTTTAGCTCTTCTGTAAACACCGAGAACCGTCAAGGATTTTCCAGAAAAAAGGTGGCCGCGACCTCAGACTTTTTCCTTTCGCACTTTCGCCAATACCAGATGTCAGTTTACATGAAAGCACTTGACAAACGTTTCGCCATTTGCAATTTGGTTCCGCCTATGGCTAGTGGCGAAGACAAATGAAGAGCCCAGCAGTTGTGTTATATATATCATGGATGCATACAATCTGTTTCTGTATCCAATAAAGATATATTAAGGGTCTACCACTGTGTTTTATATTGCTATTGTTCCACAATATTTGTTCATTTATATGTTCTGGGCTTTAGTTAGCAGTACACCACGCCTTCAAAATGTCTTTTAAAAATGTGTTTTTAAATTTAAAGCTCATAATATCTGTTACATTTATATTACAGTTGAAAATTAAATTCCCACCATAGCGTTCGAGTTCTTTCATGTAGAATATTTTCCACACTCCATTATTATTTCGGTCTATTATTCATTTTACCCATGATGCTTTACTGGAATTTAAGTATATTCATATATATCTATCCTTTTCAAACCACCATCTTCATACTGTTTTATCATTTCTCTCCTTTTGAATTTATCTCTTTTTGAATTCCAAATGAACTGAAAACATTTTGATTTAGTTCTTTTAGTATGTACTCTGGTGGATTTGGAATAGTTGAAAAAAAGGTATGTTAAGTTTGGAAAAATAATAGATTTTAAAACAGTGATGTTTCCTATTGTTGATAGTTTACGCCTTTTCCATTGATCCATACTATTGTAAAATTGTTTTAATCTATCTGTATAGTTAATTTCAAACATGTTCGCTGTTTTTGCATGAAAAGTTATGCCAAGTGCCTTTGCCGATTCTGATGTCCATTTTATACATTTTATTCTACTATAAATTAAGTCATGTTGCGTTCTAAGTGTTCCTGCTCTTAATGTTACACATTTGTTGAGATTTAATTTTAGGCTGGATATATGTTCAAACTCTTCAAAAATGTTTAGCATAGCGTTGTAACCTTTTTCAGACCCGTTAAGTAAAATGGTCGCGTCATCAGCAAACATTGTGTGTTTTATCTCTTGATCATTTACTTTTATACCTGTGATATCTGTATCAATACGTATGGATATTGAAAGTATTTCAATTACTAAAATAAATATATAAGGGGAAAGTGGTCAGCCTTGTAGTACACCTCTTCTCACATTAAAGAATTCTGACATGTAACCATTGTCTTAATCCTTACCCATCTATGAATGTATAATGGACTGTCCTTTCTTTGAATTTGGACCAGTCCATTTATAGGGGTGTCTCGGTCAAATGACTGAGGAGCACCCACACAGTGTAAACCCTGATCAGCCTGAAAGATGTCGTGCCAGTCATTTTGGTAAAGGTTCCAATTCAATATTACTTACGGTTTTTGAGGAGCAGTCACCAGTCAAATTTTTTTAAATCTAAATTTAGCAGTTGTGGCCATCTTGAATTTCCTACCGACCTGAATTTTTGCTCGGATCAACTAGAAATCAAGAGCAACATTCCTGTCAAGTTTCATGAAATTTCATCAAATAGTTACAGGAGTAGTCGCCACTATATAACTATGTAAATATTTTTGACATCCAATCAAAATGAACTTTGGTTAGGACCAACTACATGTCGTGCGATCATTCCTGTGAAGTTACATGAAAATCCGTCAAATAATTTCAGGTGATGTCGCCACAAGTTTTTCCTATAAAACTCTATATAAACAAAGATGACTGCTGGCAGACATGTTTGACAGCGAATCGAAATAAATCTTGGTTAGGACCAAGTACATGTCGCAACAGTCATTTTGGTAAAGGTTCCAATTCAATATCACTTACGGTTTTTGAGAAGTAGTTGCCACAAAGTTGCATTTTTAAAATTTATTTTTAGCAGTGGAGGCCATCTTGAATATCCTACCAACCTGAATTTTTGCTAGGATCAACTAGACATCAAGAGGAACATACCTGTCAAGTTTCATGAAATTCCATCAAATAGTTTCAGAGGAGTAGTCGCTAGAAGTTTTTCCTATATAACGTATGTAAACAAAGATGGCCGCTGGCAGCCATGTTTGACATCCAATCAAAATGAACTTTGGTTAGGACCAACTACATGTCATCATTCCTGTTAAATTTCAAGTAGTTTCAGAGCAGTAGTCGCCACAAAAATTTTTGATCGGACGATGCACCACGGCATAAGCTCTGCTGATTCTGCTGATCTCTGATCAGTCGAGCTAAAAAAAAGGGCCATAACACTAGTTTTACAAACCTGATATAGCTGGTTATGATCTTCTCCGAGCATCAACAATCTACCTAAGTTTAGTAAAGATCAGATAGAAAAGGACCATAACTCTGGTGTTACTCATCTGATATTTTCAACATGTCCTAGCTTTTAGTAGTATCAACAATCTGGTACAGTTTTATAAAGATCAAATACAAAATTAAGATACTAGAGAGTTCACAAGGCAGAATATATTGTTTTCCTGTAAATCAAGGGCCATAACTATGGTGTTACTCGTTTTCCACAATACGACCAAGTTTTGTAAAGACCAAATACAAAATAAAACATGATGCACCAAGTCATAAGCTCTGCTGATCTTTGAATAGGGGTGTGCCAATTTATTTCAAAATCCCTAAAAGCATGTGAGTTATGGAGCGGACACAAAATAGAGTTATTTATAAGTATATGAGAGTATTTGACCATTACGACCTTGACCTTGAAGATACAGACCCAGGTGTTGAGTTCTGCACATCGTATCGATGAGGTGAGTATTTATGGATGCTCTACAAGCTAAAATGGCTATTACATCAAGGGGTTTTATCATTAATTCCCTTCAATATGTTATTTACAAGTGCAAAATACAACAACACCCACAACTGAAGTTTAAACCCACGACCCCTGGCTAACAATTTATAAAACAAGAGGTCAATGACCTTGAAGCTCTACTGATAGGTTCTTGATAGCTAGATCAGCATTCCTGTGAAGTTCATGAAAATCCGTCAAGTAGTTTCATAGGAGTAGTCGCTACAAGTTTTCATTATATAACTCTATGTAAACAAAGATGGCCGTTGGCGGCCATCTTTAACGTCAAATCAATACAATTTTTGACAAGGATCCACACCATGTCACATGTCCACATCATTTTAGAAAAAGTCCCATATCAATATCACTTACAGTTTTCAAGAAGTAGTCGCTACAAACTTGTATTTTGAAAATCTATTTTTAGCCATGGTGGCCATCTTGAATTTCCGGCCGACCTGAAATTTTGCTAGGATCAATTAGACATCAAGAGCAACATTCCTGTGAAGTTTCATAAAAATCCGTCAAGTAGTTACAGAGGAGTAGTCGCTACAAGTTTTTACTAGATAACTCTTATGTAAACAAAGATGGCCGCTGACAGCCATGTTTAACATCGAATCAAAACGATTTTCGATAAGGACCAACATCATGACATGCTGATAATTTTAGAAAAAGTCCCATATCAATATCACTTATAGTTTTCAAGAAGTAGTAACTTGTTTTTTGAAAATCTATTTTTAGCCATGGTGGCCATCTTGAATTTCCGGCTGACCTGAAATTTTGCAAGGATCAATTAGACCTCAAGAGCAACATTCTTGTAAAGTTTCATGGAAATCCGTCAAGTAGTTTCAGAGGAGTAGTCTCTACAAGTTTTTACTTAATAACTCTATGTAAACAAAGATGGCCACTGGCAGCGATGTTTAACGTCGAATCAAAAAGATTTTTGACAAGGACCAACATCATGTCATGCTGATCATTTTAGAAAAAGTCCCATATCAATATCACTTTTAGTTTTCAAGAAGTAGTCGCTACAAACTTGTTTTTTTAAAAATCTATTTTTAGATTTGGTGGCCGTATTGGATTTCACATCAACATGAATTTTTGCTATGATCAACTAGACTTCATGGCCAACATTTCTGTAAAGTTTCATGAAAATCCATTCAGTAGTCTCAGAGGAGTAGTCTCTACAAAAAAAAAGTTTACGGACGCACAGATGGACAGACGGACGGACGGACAGACGACGGACACCGCACCACGGCATAAGCTCTGCTGATCTCTGACCAGTAGGCTCTTATATCAAGGGTTGTCATCATAAAATTCCCATCAGTACTTCTTTTAAACAAGAGGCCCAACACTACTGCAAATCAAAACCATTAAAATGCCATGAAAATACCATGAAAATCACCAAACCCATCAAATATAGCCATTAATTCTTGTTTTGAATATTTAATGTCAACTCTGTTCTGTACCATTAATAAAGAAATAATGGTCATTCATATTAAATTATTGGTCATTATAGGTAACTGAACCATTATTTATCCCATTAAAAAAGATATTTACAACTTGTGGTATTAACTTTGAGACATTAACAAATTAATGCCCCATTAGTTTATGTTTCAATTGAAATAATGCCCATTAATTGTAATAATAATGGCCATTATCAGTTACTGTAATTTATTTTTAATTGCCATTATAATATGATGACCATTAATTGTTTTAACTTTTTTAGCGTGACCATTAAAATAACAAGAGCTGTCGCAGAACAGCGCAGCTCGACTATTCGATTTTTCAACAACAGAAATATGTAAAAAAATAAATAAAAAAAAAGTTTGGAGGGGAGTGCGGGTGGGGTGTGTGGGGGAGGAGGGAGCCCATGCCCCAATATGGGTGAAGTAATAAGATTTAATGCTATAACAAATCCCAAACCAAAATTAGGGGGTGGGGGGGGGAGGGGTAGTTTGTGGTGTGTGGGAGTGGGGTGAGGTGGCAACATATATGTGTGTAAGAAGCTATGTGTAAGAAATTACCAAACAACACAGATATATGTAAAAAAAACAATAAACATTAAATAAAAATATTTGTTTCGAGCATGTGTGTGTGTGTGTGTGTGTGTGTGTGTGTGGGGGGGGGGGCAACACAGGTATGTGTAAGAATTGACCCAAAACAACACAGAATATGTAAAAAAAAAAAAAAAAGAGTTTCGAGTGTGTGTGTGTGTGTGTGAGGGGGGGGGGGGGGGGGGGGGGGGGGGGGGGGGGGGGAGAGAAGCAGGGTATGGGTGGGCGAGGAGCAACATATGTGTAAGAATTGACCAAAAAAACACAGAAATATATTTAAACAAGAGGTCAATGACCTTGAAGCTCTACTGATTGATTTTGATTTCAGGAAGTAGTCGCTACAAACTGGTTTTTTGAAAATCTATTTTTAGCTGTGGTGGCCCATCTTGAATTTCCGGCTGACCTGAAATTTTGCCAGGATCAATAAGACATCAAGAGGAACATTCCCTGTAAGTTTCATGAAAATCCGTCAAGTAGTTTCAGAGGAGTAGTCGCTACAAGTTTTCATTATATAACACTATGTAAACAAAGATGGCCGCTGGGAGCCATGTTTAACGTCGAATCAAAACGATTTTCGACAAGGACCAACATCATGTAATGCTGATCATTTTAGAAAAAGTCCCATAGCAATATCCCTTAGAGTTTTCAAGAAGTAGTCGCTACAAACTTGTTTTTTAAAAACCTATTTTTAGATTGGCGGCCATCTTGGATTTCACATCTACATGAATTTTTGCTAGGATCAACTAGACTTCATAGGGCAACATTTCTGTAAAGTTTCATGAAAATCCATTCAGTAGTTTCAGAGGAGTAGTCGCTACAAAAAAAGTTAACGGACAGACGGACGGACTACGGACGACGGACCACCGCACCACGGGCATAAGCTCTGCTGATCTCTGATCAGTAGAGCTAAAAAATAATAATAAAAAAAAAAGTTTGGAGGGGAGTGGGGGTGGTGGGGTGGGGGAGGAGGGAGTGGGTGGTGGTGGGGTGGGGGGAGGGGAAGCCCCAATATGGGTGAAGTAATAAGATGTATAATGCTATAAACAAATCCGTCAAACCAAAATTATAGATAAAAATATGCTTACAATGCAAACCTAGATCTGCCTTTATTGCACATTTTATGGGCCATCACAATTTGGGTTCCATGGGAGCCCGTAATTTGCAGAAGACAAAATTACTTATCCAACCCTTTACAACATACTATAAGGAACAATTCCAAAATTTAGTTCAGCTAGACAAAGAAATGTAAGAGATATAGACCTGTAAACACAGCTTACATGCAAAATTTGATGTGAAACAGACATATTTTAAGGGCTATCAGAATTTAGGTTCCATGGAGTCCCAGGGGTTACAGAACCAAAATTACTTAAGCAGCCCTTACGATAATGCTATAAGGAAGCTGAATGGCCAAATTTGGTTGTGCTAGGGTAAGAATTGTAAGAGATATAGACTTGTAAACACAGCTTACATGCAAAATTTGATGTGAAATGGGACACATTTTATAGGCTATCATAATTTGGGTTCCATGGGAGCCCATGGGTTACAGGAACCAAAATTGCTTATGCAGCCCTTAAGATAATGCTATAAGGAAGCCCATGAACAAATTTGGTTGTGCTAGGATAAGAAATGTAAGAGATATAGACTTGTAAACACAGCTTACACGCAAACCTTGATGTGGGACGACGACACAGCACGACGCCAGGGTGATTACATAAGCTCTCTTATTCTTCGAATAGTCGAGCTAAAAATGACTGGCCATTATTTGGATTTCTTGCAGCAAATTAATAAGAAATAAAAAATCAGTAAAGCTCAGTATGAAGATCATGGGCATTACATTAAAAAAAAATTAAGTATCATATTATTATATATATATATGAGAGAGAGAGAGAGAGAGAGAGAGTGGGGT